>NW_020769373.1:1152321-1172098 GCF_900518735.1 Pseudonaja textilis | reverse complement strand
GCTGGGGAGGATGGGAATTGCAGTGTAATCTCAGGTTGTGAAGGAGAATGTGTGTGGGGGAGGGTATGGATGGGAGATGGGGTGCTGGGGAGGATGGGGCTTGTTGCCCAAGCTGTCAGGTGGGGAAGAATAATAGGGGTGGTTGTAGTAGAGCGCAAGGGGGGCTTGGGAGAGTGCAAGGTGTAAGGTAGGTTATTGGGAAAGGATAGTAGGAAATATTGTAGTTTGGGTGCTAGTGAGTTACATTGGGTGTTGTAGGGTGAGCCAAAACTGAGGTTGCTTGGTAGGTTCGTGGAGGAGGGGAAGAAGGAGGTGGGGAGCAGCTACCTGATCAGCAACCCCCCCATTTGCTTCTTCCTTTCCCTCCCCAGCCTGGGGGCGGGGAGGGAAATCACATCTGAAGTCCCATTATTTTCTCAGCTTTGTTGAATATTGATTTATTGGAACAATTTTTGTAGCTAGCCATCTCGCTGGGTTCCGACTTCAATCTTATCCATGGTTTCCAGGCTGTAGACATTGCAGCAAGACATTAATACTTGAGCAAATCCCTTGGCTTTCCTTTGCCTTTTATGTTTTTGTGTATCAAGTATTAGTCTTCCTGTGTTCAGCACTCCGTCCAAGTAGTCTCAAAACTGCAACTCCCAACATCCCCAACCAGAGCTGTAATCCAAGCATCTCTGTTTGCCCCCTTGGGAGTAGCTGTGCAACTTTCACCCATGTGTATATATGTAAACACCAGTTTAAATACATGATGCTCTACCCTGGAGTGTGAAGAATAGAGAAACGTTGGGCCTTCCTTTCTGTTTGGCTTCTTCCTCATTCCTTCCCAAGAACAGACATTCTGTACAATTGCCTTAAACAATTATTGTGGGAAAAGCCAATCAGAATATAGCTGCCCGCTTTTATTTTGCCTATATTCTTGCTCTTTTGAAAAAACATTTTAGGGTGACTACTTATCTCCCTCTTACCATTTCATAGGAAAACCTCATGATTGCTTTGATGATCCAGAAATTACTTTCTTCTTCTTCTTCTCTCTCACTCCAGTGTCTTAGGAATCTTCTAGAAATCGTTTTCACCTTCTGATCGGGAAGAGAAGAATGAGTTAACACTATTTCTTTTCCTTTTCATGGAACTAAATTTGATTGCTTTAACAGAAGAGTCACCTGAATTGTTTCTGTCTGCAGAATCACCATGAGGCTGAGCTAGATAGTCCTCTTGAAATTCTCAAGTATTGCCAGGAATAATTTCTAGTGACAGAGATGGGGAAATTATTAAATGTAGCATTGTCTAATTCATGATTATTTTTCATTAAATCAAATCCTGTTTCCATTTTGTCCTCAGACTGCCCATTTCAGGGATTGCGTCACACTCTGACTTTGTCCTCAGTAACTGATCCATTGACTATCTGTGGCCTTGTTTTTGCAACCAGTCAACCCTGCACCTCTTGTCTCCCAGGCCAACAGAATGCCATCCCATAATACAGCTTTCAACCGGTTAATCACTATAGCCTGCCTCTTTTATAAGAAGGTGTTGCTGTTGGGAAAGGAATCCTAGACATTGGGGAGTTGGTTTAGCCTGGGTGTTTTTTATTGAGGAAGTAGGTGCAAGGGAGGATTCACCCAGATGACAGGGTCTGAGGTCAACAGGAAAATAAGTGCCCTTGTTGGGCCTGGCACAGCTTAAGCCTCCCAGTAACAAGATCATTGCTCCGTTTATTGAGAAAGGTATATAGTTTATTAGAGGTCAAGTGTATTTTCGGGCAAGGGTCAGTTTGGTGTGGGCCCTTCCTTCTTCCAGCTGGGTGACCTTGAGGCAGCATCTTGAGGAGAGAAAGCATTTACTTTCATTTCCCAGAGCACTCCCCTCTTCCTTCCCCTCCTCACAGCTCATGCCAGTCTGTCACCAAATAGTAACAACATGCCAAGTGTGAGGTGGCAGCTGACATTCCTATTCTGAACTGGAGTGTGGGGGAAACCCCTATCTTCTGTATTATATTGCCTTTCTCCATGAGCAAACAAATTAAATAGAGTTTGGTACTCCGTGATGTTTCGCCTCCTGTAAATCCAGTTTCTTGGGTCGAGGATAAAATTAATTGTTCGTTGGCCTTAATTTTGAATTTATTGTTGGATCCCAACATACCTCTTGAGAGAGATTTCATAAATGTGGAAATGAAAATGCCTTCTTTTTTTAAAAAAAAAACAAAAAACTACACGGGTGAATGTATTTGTTTCAACACAGCTGATGCCATTAGGGGATCCAGTTGAATATACCTGGCCATTTAATCCTTCCCCAAGTTCATTGAAAGTGGCTTGAATCTGGCATGGATATTTTCTCTCTGAAGTTTACCAAAATGGGACTCTCTGGCTTATAACTGGCAATTATCAGTTATGGAGAGTTCCGTTCCTAACTTCTAAAATGGCTGCCAGCTAACAACTCTTGGGTTGTATCTCAATCTAATCTGCATTGCGTAATGATATTCCCATCCTTTTGCTGCTTGTCTTTTTAGAAGAAGGTTTTGGCAGAGGCCAAGTAGAACCCAACGCTGTTTCATTTTTAATAGCAAAGGAAATAAACGTTGGCATGACTGTCTTTCCCTATATCTTGGAAAGAGGAGGAGTCAGTAACATGCTGAATGGACTTGGCTTCATTTTCATCATGAAGGGGGCGGGGGTCTATTACGTTATTATTTTCTTCTCTTAGTTTTATTTTTTATATATGAAGTTTCTATATTCCTGAAAGCCGCCTTGAGTCACCATGTGTGAATAGGCAACAATATAAATTTTCTAAATAAATAAAAAATAAACAATACTTGCAGTCCTTAGGAACAATTATCTCACACAAAACAATAGCTGGGATGTCATTTAAAATACTCCAAAGTCTTGGCCATGTTAGGACAGCTGTAGTTTTCTTCTAAAAGTTGATTATTGACACTTGTTTTCTAGTGAGGCATCTTCTATGTCTGTATAATGGTTTGAACTGCTGGTCTCAGAAAAATATTGTGGTAAACTGATTTAGTTAATAGTTGATGTACAGTATAACTAGACTAAACCTATGAATGATTATTTAGAAATTAAGCTAATTGACCAGGTTAAGACATACTTATTGAACAAGTTATTCTTGTTATAATTATCATACACTAAGTTGTAAACTAGTGTTGCGCATCATGAGATCCCCAACTGTATGTAATCTTCGAGGAAGTCCTAAAAGCCTTCCCAAAAGTGCTACTAAATTGTAATTAGGGAAGTGAGAGAGTAAGAACATTATTAAATAAAGATTTTAATTACAGTTGACTAACATTACGTTAATTTTCTCAGATGAAAAGTACTTCTTGCTTTGTCTTTGGTTTTTGGAAAGCCGCTCCGGCTCAGGGAGCTGGGTCTGAACCTTGGCACCAGAAAGTTCAGCATCCCTGGCAGAAACCAAAGCACAAAATAGAAAGTGCTGTGTAAATGATACACAAAGAACAAGCGCAGTCGCAGCAGCAATGGTGGAGGGAGGTGTGGCTTTGGTGGGGAGGAAACTGGAGCCTCAGGTAATGTTGGTGTTTTCGCACTCTTACTAAACCCACCTGTGTCTGTGGAATCCAACATCTGAACACCCACTGGGGCCCTCGTAGGGAATTAATAGTAATTGGGTGTTAGTCTCCAAGCTTTAATTCAGTACAATTTTTTTTTCTTATGTACAATGCATAATCGTAGCCTCTTTTTCCATATTTACTAATTTGGAAATGTTAAAATAAGGGTGAATTTTATGGTAAATGGGAGGAAAAGGGGTTCTAGGTTTGTGAGAAGGATTGCCTCTTCAGAAGGGGTTGTCTCAAATGTTTGGTCTAACCACCCAACAATCTAAACATTGATTCCTGTCTCTGATTGCTCATCTGACTTATACTTGTCCAGAAATGAAAAATTTCTCAGCCCTGCAGATCCTGTTGAATCCCAGTTCTTATCAGACTTAGTCTGTGTGATTGATGATGATGGATTATTATAGCTGTAGTTCTAGAACGTCTGGAAGACCAAAATATACTCATTCATGTATAGTTTTGCATGGAAGTTAGATATTTTACATATTAATGTAACTTGAACTACAGAAAATTCGTGGCTGCCTGCTAACTTCTTCCATTGGTTTCTTTTTGGTGTTTAGGCATATCGTAAGCTCGCCAAAGAATACCATCCAGATAAGAATCCAAACGCAGGTGACAAGGTATGATTTTTTTTCCTGGCAACTTGCTTCTGAGACACATTTCTCACCATAAGCTGAGCTAAATGCCACTGTGAATAAAATAGTCTACGAATGCCCATGGATTTAGGAATTGACAAAATTTCAGTCTTCGCCAAAAAATTAAAAAGTGTTCAGTTTGATTGGGGAGGTGGCCAAGTTCAAATCTAAATCTAAATCCTAAAATTCAGCAGGCCAAATACTAGGAACTACTTTCTTTAAGCTTTTATCAGCACAAAAAAGATGATTCCTGTCTTCCTGTGAGCCCCTTGGAAAACGGTGGCCTGCAGTTGTAATAACAGAAGATACATTCATCTCTACCCAAAGGTTGGGAGACTGAGTAGCTTGCGGTCCTCAAATCATTCCCCTCACAATTGTGAGTCAAGGGAGGTATAGTGGAATATATGGGTGGCCATGGAGAAAGACGCGGCTTAGGAAACGAGAGAGGCAGGAGCTCCCTGTGGCTTAATGATCAGAGAAAGAAACTTAGAAAGGACCTGTCCTAATAGATGAAGCAGTTAAAAAGTGGTGGCCGGAACAGACTGATGATGTTGCAAGGTAGAATTAACTCATCTAATCATGTTCCCTGTCTGGTTTATCTGGGAATACTGATAGGACCAACAATGGGGAATATTTATAGTTCAGGGTTGAAATGAGTGTCTCTGAGGGACAGGTGCTTGCAAAGGACCAACACTTAAGATGCTTGGAAAGCTAAGTACATTAACAGTGGACCATCTGCTTAAACAAGGTGAGCAGAGAAGAGGCTTATGAAGGTAGATAGCGCAAAATGTTAGATGCCCAAACGACTTTGTTTCTGGAACTGGTATACATTCACCTATAAAACAATAACCACTCCAGTATTACCCATGGATGGTAATCTCATTTTTTTCTTCTCGGCTTGTAGTACTTAGAAATGAAAACAGTCAAGGGTATTTTTTTAAAAAAATGCTTTTCTCTTTAGTTCAAGGAAATCAGTTTTGCCTACGAAGTTCTCTCAAACCCTGAGAAACGTGAATTATATGACCGATATGGAGAACAAGGCCTCCGGGAAGGTAGCGGTGGAAGCGGAGGAATGGACGATATATTCTCCCATATATTTGGTGGGGGTCTTTTTGGTTTCATGGGTAACCAGAGTAGAAGTCGTAATGGAAGAAGGCGAGGCGAAGATATGATGCACCCACTTAAGTAAGTACCAAGCTGGTGTCCTTTGGTTGAAAAGTTCTTTAATTCACAATAGCCCTATTTCCTTCAGTATTTTTTTTTTTTTTAGAAAGAGGCAAGACCTGAGTTCTAGTTGAAATTGTTCATTACTAAAATATCCACACTGACTTTAGGTTTTGTGACGGGGGTTGAAACGTGTGTTGCAGAATCTACGGAAGATATACTCATTCCTGACTTTGCACAAGTAAACATAATTATTTGACGCCTTCCAAATGTGAATATAGCTGTGTTGGTGTAAGAGAATCACTAGAACCTAAGGGTGTCTCTTTTGGTGTGGATTATGTCATTATTTTGGAAATGAGCCCTGTTTGCTCAGCAGTCCTTACCAAGCTATCTTTGACTCAGTGGGTTTTTTTTTTAATCTAAGGTAGGGTTTTAATCCTCCTTGAAGACTTCAACCTTAGATTAGTAGTTAGGAAAATAACTGCTGCAAGTAGATATTGCATAACTTACAATATGTTTTTAGAATAACCTAATAGACAAAAATGATAATGTAGAAGTTAAGGGGAAAAGTGACTTTCCATCATCATAACTATAAATAATTATAACTTCTCTCAAAATGCAACAAATGATCTCTTCTTTTCATATCCTATCTCTTATCTCTAAACAAATCCTTAAAGCTTCGTCATTCAGTCAGCAAAAATCCATTTAAATTTACCAAGGATGACATCTATTTTAATATTGATCCAGTAAACCAACTTTGTATTCCTTCTTTTTATTACTAACAATTCTTAACCTTTAGTCTATTCAAATAATATCATGAAACTTAATTTCATGTTTACTCTCCTTGTAAGATTTCAAAATTTTAACAAGCTCTTTTGTAAATCCAATATGGGACAATTAGATAATTGTCCCATATTACTTTCTTGGTTTATTGTTTGATTACTCTTTTTCATTAAGATTTCATTAAGCTTACTTTCTCCTTTATCCATTAATGTTCTTTGCATACCTTCATCAGTTGTTTTGTCTACAGTCTCTGAAGAGAATTTTAGAAAATGGAAAATTAATATAGGAAAACATTAAGGTGTCCTGATTCAGATCTTTTACATTTTAAAAATACTATCTTGAACATAAGAAGAAAACTGAGTAGAATGCGGTAAGGCCAGGAAATATTTATTTCTTTACTACTACTATTACTACTACTACTAATAGTAATAGTAATAATATAAAAAAGTTTCCAATGGCAGCTGTTATTCCATGCTATAAATTGGGCTAAATTTTCCTACCTGAAATTATACTTTGGATAATAATAACCGAGCGTTGATTTCTGAATAATTCAAACAATTTCAAAATTGCAAGGCCCTTGGAGGAAATAATTAAGCTATAGTAAAAAAGAAATATCAGCATTAATGGGGCTTGATCCTTGAAGTCTGAGGAGGAGGGATTTTTATTTCGTTATTCGTTTGCTTGGTGTTTTGAGGCAAGCGATTCAAAAATAAGGTCATACCACTGAATCATCGTAGAATTGAGCATTAAAGCCTTGCCTACGCTTAAGGTAATAAGATACATTTCCTCAGGGAGGGGAACTGCATCTAGGAACAGCCCAACAAGCTATAATAATAGACTGGAGCCTATCCTTCTACCTGTTGATGCATTAAAAATATAGTTCAGCATCTCTGTATAATAAAATAGTTGAAGTTGATCCAGGCAAAAAAAAACATTCACTGCATAGGACCAAGTAGGGCGACCATTTCAAGGTGGGGCACATTTGAAATTTTGTGTAATGGGTGCACTCAGAGCGGCTCGCACAGGAAGCTTCCTCTTTGCAAATGAGGGTAAGGGAGGCCAGTCACGAAAACTTCATGCACTAGAAGATGAACGATGTTGTTTTAACATCCCAGAGGGACTTTTATGGGGCTCAAAGATCTTCCTCCTATTAATTGCATTCTTTATCTGGTAGATCAGCTTCCTATGTAATTTTTTAATAAACGTTTTAAGTCAAGCAGAGCAGTTAATCTAAAAACATGTTTTCTGTGGATGGTGTCCGTGAGTCTCACATTCCCAGTTCTGGATATGCCGTCTGTCCTCAAAATGCTGTAAGGTGGCCTAGAGAAGATTTTTTTTTTTGCTCAAATGATGAATATTAGTGATATATCTTATTTGATATCTTGTCCTTTTTTAAAAAAAAATCAGGCAGCTCAACCTAATACATACAGTTTTTAGAACAAAGTTATGTTTGAATGTGAGTGGAATCTTCTGTGTTTTGAGTCTGGGATTATTCCTTCCCTCCTTGAAGGACTGGCTTCAAATCTGCCTTTAAAGTATTTTTTGAACTCTCCCGAAGGGAAGCACAGATGCTTTAAAATGTTAAACAAACCCACCCCCAGTAGGACTTCAGTTTTTGGCTGCACTGTCTTCACAATTCTTCCTGTGCAATCGTCCCGATGGCTTTAAGTAGTCTGCCAATGCTAATGGTCTGTGAGAATAACCTTGAGAGACAAGAGAAAGAGCTGTGGCCTGGACAACAGTCTCATAAACAAAATCTGAGCCTAAACCAGAAATGTAATTAATTTGAGAAAGCATCTCAGAATTGACCCTCCCTACTTCCCTGACACGGAAAGAAGGGGCTTTCAGACTTGTGATATTCTGTTACTCTCACCTTACAATAAAAGTAGTGTTCCCGACATTGGTTTCCTGGTGTGGATTACTTTGATACTATTTTGGGGTGCAAAGCGGTAGGGAAAGATAAGCCACGCCACAGAAGTAAATGTAAATCTATGCAGCACAAAGCTCCTTGTAGTTCTGCTTAAAGAGGGAAGCAGCAAAGAAATGGTGAGGAAGAAGAGTGAAATTAAATACAGGGAGTCCTTGATTTACAACAGTTCATTTAGTGACCATTCAAAGTTACGACACTGAAAAAAGTGACTTATGACTGTTTTTCACATTATGACCAGTGCAGAGAACCACAGTCATGTGATCAAAATCCAGGCACTTGGCAACTGACTCATTTATGACGGTTGCAATATCCGGGGTCGTATGATCACCTTTTGTGATCTTCTGACGAGCCAAGTCAATGAGGAAGCCAGATTGACTCAATAACTGTTACTAACTTAACAACTGCAGCAATTCATTTTACAACGGTGGTAGGAAAAGTCATAAAATGGAGCAAAACTCACTTAACAAATGTTTCACTTAGCAACAGAAATTTTGGGCTCAATTGTGGTCATAAGTCAAGGACTACCTGTAGTTAGTACTACGTAAATATGTTGTGAAAGTGTGTTGGACTAAACACCTGAAAATGAACCTATTCCTTAATTGTTCCATTGACTTTTGTTCAATTCCCTTTTGCTGTTATAATATATTCAAAATGTGCTTATCTTGAATTTAGAACACGGTGTTGGTCAAGCATAGTGGTAGAATAGCAGGACATTGTTTAAGAAAAAATATAAAGAATGCTGATTTAAAACCTGCCAAATAGCTTACCTCACTAATACAAACCGTCACCAGGTGTTTCAACAGAAGCGATTGTTGTTAAGTACTGACACAAATTAAGATAGAAGTTTTAGGGTTATGGCTGAGTTGCTAGCAGAGGGGAAAGGCTGTGCTTTCTTTTGATCTGCATATCTTCCACTGAAAACCTGAACGAGGCTTAAAGCACTGCAACCTGCTTTAGTTTTGGAATATTCTTACTCAAATGCCTGCTCAGCGATGAAACTCGGGCGATGTTGGGTCAATGAGCGCCTCAGCCTTGGTTCCGTGGTAGGACGAAGGAGACCAGATTAATCAGTATTTCCTGTATTTGGAAAAAATGAGGATTAACTGGAATCATGGTGCATTACTCGGTGTACAGAGCTGCTCTGATGGCAGGAACATAGAAACTAGCTGCTGTTTTGAACTTTGCCGTTGATTCAGCTCATCTCTTCTTACATTGCATGGGCCAGTTTTAACAAGTATTTGCAATGGCACGTTTTCATTCCATCAGAGAAAATGTGCAATAATGCACCTCGTTAGATTTGCATTTGCAAGGTATTAAAATAAACTTCTTTTCTTCCCAGAGTTTCTTTAGAAGATCTATATAATGGGAAAACTACCAAACTACAGCTTAGCAAGAATGTCCTTTGTAGTTCATGTAACGGGTGAGTTTTCTTTTATTCATTTGTCTTCGGAAATTTCTTAGTTCAAAGCACAGTCCATTAATCATTCTAAAAATAATGCACACCCATCTAAAATGCAGTTGTTTGTATAATGGGAATTTTTTTTCCCCTAGCCAGAGTAGCTGAATAATATTTGCATCTCCACTTTTTCGGTGGCCCGCTCTCAGTCTTTCCATCTGGCGGTCCCGCTTAGCTTCTTGGTGCTTCCATGCCAATTCATTGGAAACCCGCTCCCTTTCCCCCCCCCCCAAAAAAAATCACTGTGTTTTCTTTCTCTCTCTTTTGACCTGGATCCAGTCAAGGGGGTAAATCTGGAGCAGTTCAGAAGTGTGCAGCTTGCCGAGGCCGAGGCATGCGAATTATGATCAGACAGCTGGCTCCTGGGATGGTTCAGCAAATGCAGTCGGTCTGTTCCGATTGCAATGGAGAAGGTAATCCAACTGGTTCTGCATCAAGAAAGGAGGAGGCCAAAGAATTTAGGCAGGCTCGATCCCATTGTTACTAAAATAAACACCAGTTAATGTTCAGGATGTTAGAGTGCCAGCCTTGTAGTGAAGATGCACATTAGTGGGCATTTACAGTTTGTACAGATAGGTTGTTTACCTTGTCTTCCCTAATGGTATAAGTGATGGACACGGCCTTCTGGGGTAGGGTGCTACAAATTGGCCACCTCTGCATTTAGAATATTTTGATAAATACAGTACCTGGGTACGGCATTGATCTTGGCTTGGTTTATACATCGTAGGATTAGTGGAATTGGGATACAATTGAGACATAGCAGAGAGGGGGGCTGTTTTGCTTGTTTTAAACAAAAATGGTCGTGGATCTCAAGTCACAAGATGCATTAGAGGGATAGCATAATGCTATTGCATTATAATACTATAAAACTGGGTTGGTTTGACCACCTTTTAGGGATCAAGGATACATTCAGAAAGTGGATGACTTCAAAGAGAAAAGCGAGAGGGGACAGAACAGGGGAAAAAACACCCTTTGGTTAAAACTTAGTGACACGTGAATAAAAACATGTTTTTGTCACCACTTCTTTCCAGGCAGAAGGCCACAAAGTCTGAGCAAATAATATAGTTATCTTCTCATATAAATATACACAATCTCTCTCCTAAATATGAAAGAGACAAGCATTTCTCCCCCATGAACATACTTGTGCTAACTTTTTGGCAGTCAGGCCAAGAAGAAGGAACAGAAGCTGCCCTAAAATCTGGGGAAAGAAAGTTGTTTTGGATAGCCAGATGGGCAGCATAAAAATTGATGGAGTGAGTGAGTGAGTAGATACGTAAATGAAGTTACACGAAAAAGCATTTCTGATCTGAGAACTGGGACTTTTGCAGCTTGAGTTTCCTACCTCTTAGAACAAGGCGCAAACACGTTGTCTCTTTTTAGGAGAAGTAATCAACGAAAAAGACCGCTGTAAAAAATGTGAAGGGAAGAAGGTGATCAAAGAAGTAAAGATCCTTGAAGTCCACGTAGACAAAGGCATGAAGCATGGGCAGAGAATCACCTTTACCGGAGAAGCGGATCAAGCGCCCGGCGTAGAGCCAGGAGACATTGTTCTCCTGCTCCAAGAAAAGGAGCACGAGGTAATGATGGCGTGAATTGCGGGAAGAACATTGGCTCCGTGGCACTGGCGCATTCTGAATGGTCATGTTTGGGGTGGTGAAGCTTCCATTAAATGCGTACAAGTTCTGGCCACACAGTGGTTAAAGTGCAGTATTGCAGGCTAACTCCGCCCACAGCCTGAAGTTCAATCCTAACCAGCTCACGATTGACTCAGCCTTCTATCCTTTCAAAGTCGGTAAAATGAGGAGCTAGATTGTTGGGCACAGTAATGCAAATAATGCTTCCACCTTGTAAATGGCCCAAAAAAGTGCAGTAAAGTGCTATAGAGCAGTATTTAAGAAATGTAAATGTTATTGCTATGGTTATTGTTGTGCCATTTGCAATAGGATTGCACTAAATTACCTGTGAGATATTTGGGTATCGGTACAAGAGAATATTTGCAGCTCAAAGTTTGAGCTGAGGAGCCCTTGTTGCTTCTCTGAGCTTGGTAACGTCATCAAAGCCCTGGGGCACAGTGGTTAGAAGGCAGCATTGCAGGCAAACTCTGCCCACAGCCCCAGAGTTTGATCCTGACTGGCTCAAAGTTGACTCAGCCTTCTAAGGGAGGTTGGTAAAATGAGGATCCAGATTATTGTGGGCAACATGCTGATTCAGTAACAGTCCAGAGAGTGCTGTAAAGCAGCGTGGGGGCAGTATATAAGCCTAAATGCTATTGCAGTTGATAAACGACAGTTTATAAATGATCAATTTGGAAAAAGGGTGGCCATAGCGCAGTTCACTTGGGACAAGAGTTTGGAGACTCCAGTTTGGCTTCTGAAGACGGCGAGCTCCTTCTGTGGGAAACGCTCTAGTTCCAAATGGCGAAAGCAAAAACCCATCCCTGCCCCTCTCCCTCTTTCTCCAAGATGTTCCAGAGAGATGGAAACGATCTGCACATGACGCACAAGATTGGACTTGTTGAAGCCCTGTGTGGCTTTCAGTTCACATTTAAGCACCTCGATGCACGTCAGATTGTGGTGAAATATCCCCCGGGAAAAGTAATTGAGCCAGGTAAAAACTTGTATACTGCTGTTCTGAAAGTGGTCCCGCCTTCCAACGGGTTTTGGGTTTTTTTTTTTAAATGTTTTGCCTAGAGAGAAATACCTTGTTGCCCTTCATTGACAATGTCCCCCCCCCCCTTTTTTTTCTTTTTATTTTTCTTTTTTTAAACTCTAGGCTCCGTCCGGGTAGTTCGAGGGGAGGGAATGCCACAGTATCGCAACCCTTTTGAAAAGGGTGATCTCTATATAAAGTTTGATGTGCAGTTTCCTGAAAACAACTGGATTAGCCAAGAAAAGCTTACAGTAAGTACGCAAAGCAGCCTGGTAAATATTCTCTTCTCCGAGAGATGTGAAAACCCTAAACTCTTCAGACCTCCTCTCTACGTGCAGTTAAACCTTAAAATAAGTGTAATATTATTCTAGGAGAGCTTCCGCTCCCAGACACTGGAAAATCTCACGGTCTGGCCCACTTCCCCCATCATTGTTCCCCCTTCTCTAGAAATCTTGGGGGGTTGGGCAGGCAGTCATGATATATGAGCAAAAGGCAAGTTATATTGAAAAATCAAATAACCTTCAACATTCGGGGGCATGAATAGAATGACAGCTGCAGCACCACTTTCCTTGCTGTATCCTTAGGCCAACACTCTGCTGAGCACCCAATTCTCACAGTGCTGTCTAATGTCTATGTGTATTTACCCATGCAGTATGGCTGTAGTATTTTTAAATCGTATTATCCTTCTTACTCCTCCCTCTTATTGGTATTATAACTATTATTTGTGATGACCCAGGATAGGATCTAAAAGCACCAAAGTCACAAAAACAGGTGAAGTCCCTTTAATTCCTTCAACTTGGCTTCAAAGGTCCAATTATCATTGACTGGAGGAAACCAGCCCCCCACCCACCCCCAACAGTTTCAAAAAGGAAGAAATTCCATTCAAACTCAAAATACATATAAATTATAAATAGAAAAAGCAACACAAACCACATTGAAGCAATTAATGAGACAAGGCAAGATAAAGGCTTGAAGATATCGGAATACACACACTGGGAAGGACGCCAGACCTCAGATAAGAACTGAAAGACTAGAGTTATTTCACGCTTTGCTTCCAGCACTGGGCCATGTGCAGTTTGTCCTTTTAAACAGTCCTCACAGCTGCAGCCCATGAAGGGGATCAGGGCCCTTTCCTCCCCCATAGTCCATGCCATTCACATTTCTCTGCTCCTCCCTGCGTGCCCTAGCATGAAGAGAGGATGGGCCCGGGTTTTTCTCTGAGTGACCAGCTAGCCTCTGCCCTTCCCCAGTTCCCTCCACAACCTCCGGAGCCACACTTCTACTCCCTGTCGGCTGCTCCTCCTCTCCCTCAGAGTCAGATTCTAACCGGGGCATGACATCATCGTTCTGTTGCTTTGTATGCGGACCAAGAGCTTCTGCACCGGAGACAAGTTCCTTGAGCGTCTAATCACACTTGGCCAAATAACGTATTCAAACGAACTCGCAATATTTTACTTTTAGGAACTTGAAGACTTTCTGCCCTCCAGACCAGAAGTTCCCAACCTAATTAGCGAAGCAGAAGAAGTAGACCTTCAAGAATTTGACACCACTCGTGGGTCAAGTGGTGGGCAGAGGCGCGAGGCGTACAACGATAGTTCCGATGAGGAAGGTGGCCATCACGGACCGGGAGTGCAGTGTGCCCATCAGTAAAAAAAAAAAAAAATGTCTTGGGCGGGGTAAGGGAAGTTACACGCGGATTTTTCTCTCTCCAAAATTTTGCCTGACTTGTTCTCA
Source organism: Pseudonaja textilis (assembly GCF_900518735.1). The sequence continues at coordinate 1,158,167 of NW_020769373.1, read as the reverse complement.
GCAACACAGTTGGATTGTCTAAACAATGCACATGAGCCCAATGGACATCTGTTGCTGTATGTGTAACTTTTAAAATTGGTCCATAGTATCTACAGAAGTGTATAATTTAAACTAACCACACACACACACACACACACAAAAAAAGCTTACATCTTTTTTTCTTTCTCGACTGACTGTTCTGTAGCAGAATAAAGGCACTTGAAAGGAAGACGAGACTCTCTCCTATCCATCTGGGTTAAGTTCCAGTCCTTGTACTTGTGCTTGATTTTTACCAGTTTTTTGTGTAGATTTTAAGTTTTTCCTCTATTTTAAATTCAAAATTCTACATTGTAAAGTTTTGTGTAAAAATTTTGTCCCGAGGCTTGGTTTATTTGGCTGCATCTGCATAAGCTGCTACAAATAGAATAAAGAAATTCCTAGCCTGTATCTATCACTTTTAGATGCATGGTAAGTAAATTGGGTTTCGGCACCGGGAACAGAACCGGATGGGGAAAACCATGGAAGATTTAAAAAAAAGAAAAAAAACTATTTAAAAAAAAAAAGTGGTTGTAAGAGTTTTTTTACCATCTTGTGAAAAAAGGTTTCTGAAACTTAATAAAAACCATTGGTGTATGACGACACGTTTTGTCACGGCTCTCTTTCTTATCAGTTTGCAGCTGAAATTGGAGTTTTGAAGCAAATCGCTTCCAGTATTGACTAGCTTGAACCGAAGGAAACTAAAGGAAATCTACTTTTAAGGAAGCAAACGGACCTTCGGTGTCAGGCCAAGCCTGTAACATCCTATCGAACGAAATATCGCCAGTTTTAAGACATAAGGGCATTAATTTTGATGGAAGAACAGGTAAACAGATGTAGCAGGACTAGGCCGGGCTTCACCTGTGTTAAGAAAACCCACCCAAAAGGCATATCATTTTAGCTTTGCTTCTTCAGCATCTCCTGCCGCCTTCTTACGTAACCCAATATGCAGCCCTGTGCAGGAGTGAAGCCGCGCTCAAATAAGTTCCTGTAGGAACTTGCATGTGGTTGCAGTTTTGGATTGACAAAATTAGGAGGACGGTCTTCAACATCTTGTTGGATAGAAGATCGTAAGCCAAATTTGCATCAAAAGGCTGCAACCTGTTTATTTATTTGAATATTTGAAGGAGCGTGATTTTCAGTTTTTTAAGTTTCCAAACTGGGGTGGGGTGGGCGGAGAGACTATATCCTGTTCTTAAAAATGAAATTACTTCTTCCTCGGGATAAAACAATCTAGCCTTTATACCGATAAGCTCAGATCAAATTCCTCTTGAAAGTAAACGGGTTTTGCAGAAGAGAGAGAGGATTGTGGGTCGATATCCTAAAATTTCGTGTAACTTGCAGGGCAGGAGGTGATTGTATTAGTACGCTTAAGCTAGGACAACTCAGCTATTGAATAGCTTTTAAGAAAGAATGCAATGCCCTGTTGCAAACATTCATTTAATCCTTGCAAAGCTGTGCGTGACTTGCACAGCTGAAGACCCAACTGTCTTGTCTCGAAGCATAAAATGCTTATACATTATTCTATCATACAAGGAAAGTTCTTGAAGATTCATGGAGGTCAACCATAAACTCAACTATTCGCAGTTGTTGCCTTATAACCAGAACATAGGTTGGAGTGGTAATTCAAAGAGTAAACATAACTACTAAGCATTATTCCCTTCTATCTCTCCAACCTCCCCTTAGGATCTGAACTAAAGTTTCACAAAAAGCTGTCCTTTGATGCTTCTAAAAATCTAAGTCCTGAACACAAAGTCAACCTCAAAAGTCACGGAGACTTAGCAGTACAAGTGTTCTATCGAGAGACAATTTTTCAGAATTCCATCTACATGAATTTTATCTCAGAGGAAGAAGATGCATACTCCCATGTTTGAGCTTCTGCAATATTTCCACCCACACCCCACAGATGTAGTAGTGATTTCTCTATTTTTACAAGGTATATATCCTATGTGACATTTCTATTGGTCACTAAATAAAGACTGTAAGTTGGGACTATAGCATATCTCTAGCCAACTTCTAAAAACAAACTAAGGCTTTGAATATTGTACTGTGATACAGTTGGAGGATGCAGGCACATCTACAATTCTGACGGCTTTCGATAGGAAGATCATACAGGGATTTTCCTGAATTAAGAGCCATTCTCCAAAGTCTTAAAAACAGATCTCACTAGATCCATTTACTTTTGACCAAGAGGGATACACCTTCACCAATCAGGCAATTTTATAACCTGTTCATCAAGGTGACAAAAACTAAACCCAATCAGAACTTCAAAGCGCATTCTTCCATTTTTAATTCTAACGGAAGAGCAGTTTCAAGCATTTCAATAAATGTTTAGCTAAATTCACTTATGTTTCCTGTATAGATACAGGCATAAACTCAAGATCTGGGGAAATGGGTGCAAATAACCATTTTATTTTCAGTCTCCCAATAAGGGCCTTTGCTTCAAATGTCAAGTCACTCAAGTGTTTCCAAATGAAAAATATACCAAGTTTATTATGCAATAAATTATTAAAACCAGTTGCCTTCTGCTTTAACTATATCAAGGAGTTTCTTTACATGAAGGGGATGCAGGAAAAGTTGCCATCTGTTTCTTCAACTTGACTTAACTGTTGCTTTTCCACAAAGGGCTGTCAGCTGGTTCTGAGGAAGGAAAAAGCAATTTGTGTTAAGTATCTCTTTAGAAGATATAGTATAGATGTGGGGGGACAGCCAGCCATTTCTCAAAATACTTTGCTTCCAACACTTACCACCAGGGTGTGGATGTGCTGGACGGTGTCATTATTTAACAGCTGCACATCAATGTTTTGGATGTCATCCCCGGATGAGCAAAGAGTCTGGGGGGGAAAAAAACAGATGCCATTTGGAATGTACCTATAGGTAATCCTCAACTTACAACTTTTCCTTCAGCAACCAAAGTCATGATGGTGCTAAAAACAAACAAACTCCAATCCTCACACTTATGGTTGTTGCAGCATCTAACAGTCCCACGATCAAAATTTAGGCGCTAGAAACTAGCACGCATTTATGATGGTCACAGCATTCCAAGGTCGCCTGATTGACATTTCCAACTTTCCAGTTGGCTCTCAACAAGCACAGTCAATGTGGAAAAGCCAACTATAAGTCCAATCAAGGCAAAATGAGGTAATTAGTCCGGCAGGGCAAAAGAAGGAATTCTTGATGTGAAGGAACAGCAGTAATTCAACATGGTTGGGAGGATGCCAGGAACGCAGATACCAAAGTCAACACAAGATAAGCTCACTGTTTGTTCCCAGCAGACATCGCACTCAGCTTGCATCTCTTTTTAAACTCTCATTCCCAGGTGTGGCTAATGAAGGGAATCAGGGCCCTTTCCTCCCCCGGAAGCCCTGCAACCCACATTGCTCTCTTATCTGTTCCTCCCTGCGTGCCCTAAGATGAAGAAGGGGTGGGCCTGGGTCTTCCTCTGAACTCCCTCTCCCTTGTTCTACCTTTTTCCTGCTCTGCCCAGCCGAACTTTGCCCTTCCCCAATTTCCTCCACAGCCAACGGAGCCACACTCCCACTCCCCGTCAGCTGTTCGTGTTCCTCCTTGGATTTAGACTCCAACAGGGGCATGGCACGACCAGATTCATGCAGCTTCTTAACGTGCAATAATCGGAACATGGAGACGTGTATCCATCTATGTATATATATATACTCCCATCAAGCAAAGCCAGTTCTGCTACAGCCAAAGCCCATAAGAGCCATACCTGCCCATCGGTCAGTGGTATGTTGACAAAAGGAAGGGATCGTTCAGGGGGCATCGAAGAACTGCGAAGACTTGAAGCTTGAGTTCTCTGAGACGGTCCTGCGGAGAGCCCCCTCTGTGAAAATCTAGCAAGAGGAAAACGAGTGAGGGTAGACCAAAAGAGCTTGGTCTGGGTTTTTGAAATATCTTCAAAAAGATCAGGCTGCAAGTATCAACTGCATGTACTTATACATCCAGTTATAGGTAAGTAGGTAGAGATAGAATTAAAATTTATTGCTCCCCAATTCCATATATGCAAACACAACGTACACAAGCAGGTAGCTTCGCAAGATTTTTTTTTTAAAAAAAGTGCAGCTGCTTTAAAGAGACAGCCTGTTAAAGCAGCCATGCTATTGTCCCTCTATTTCTAGGCTGTCAGGGCACAATGCCCTCAGATCATTTTGTCCCAGAGCAGGCAAGGTCACCTGAACACCCAGAGGGCAGCTTTCCCCCAAAGGATCCCCGGAGACCTGCAAATAGAGAGATGGATCAGAGATGGATCCATTCAGAAAACACGGGGGGGGGGGTGTTTCCCCCTTCTTGCACCTGACAACAGCGCAAATGCCCCAACAATCGCTTAGTTTCTGCTGTGTACCGTAGTGATGTTGCCTTCCTCTTCTCTGCCACCTGGGGTAAATGGGCTCAAGCTATCCTTTGCCAAACTGGTGCCCATACACCCTATTTTGACAGCACCCAAAGACATCTTCCGGATGTGGATAGTTCCAATACGCTCGTCTTTTTGGGGGAGGCAGATTTGGGTGCTACAATGACTTGAAACGGAAGGAAGACAAGCAGTGTAGAGAATCGGCAATGGGAACAATCCGTTTCAAGTGGTGGTCATTTGGGGCTGACTCAGGCATAGGTGGAGAGCCCTTCAACTCTGGAAGCAGACATACAACCTCTCCGCAGAAGTCCTATTAGTGCTTTAAAAGTTGTTAAGAGTCTGTCCTTTAAAACAAACCCGCAATATTGACCTTTTAGAGCCTGAACTGGTGAACCTGGGAGTAGATCTTGGTGGATCGCGCAGAGAAGCCGATCGCTCGATGCGTCTCATGTTTGGAGTGGAGCACACAGATGCAGACCTGAAGGAAGACACCAGACCTTGGATTATTTCCACACACACCCACACACAATATTTGAGTGGTGTGGGGGGCTTAGTGGTGGAGCTCTTGCCTCACAATCAGGACTGTGAGTTCTATCCTAAGAAAACTCCACATTGGTGACAGGAAGGGCATCTGGCCAGTAAACACCCAGCTCCATTCAGTTGCACAGACTCCACCCCACAAGGGATTATGGGGGTTATTAAAAGAAGATGATGATACACACACACAATATTTCTTCCTATGATTGCTCCTATTTTACCTTCCTGCAAATACAACTAGGATGCACTTGATTAAGACCTAAATATTTGGGGGAGCGGGGAATCTGCATAGAAACAGTAGCCGGCTTTCTTTGCCTGAAACCCAAAAGGATTCCTGCAAGCAACTTGTAACTTCTTAACTGAGCCACTTGCTTTTGCAAAAGAAGACCCCATTAAAATAAAAAAGACAGCCTGTGCCTAAAGCTGTTTATGATACATACACATTCAGACAAATGCTACAAGAAAATTCCAGTCCAGAACAAATTCTGATTATCTGTCCACCAGCCTCTTTTCCATATTTTCATTCCTCTGCTGAAAAGTCCATTTGCATCTTTGGCAATCAAGCCGTGCTCACTCCTTACTGGTTCATTACTGAGATTTTCCCCTTAAGAGGGTTCCCCTCCTCTCCAATTTTGGACACCCGATGCCCTAAACACTTATTCTCTCCCCTCAAATATTGCCAAGGACCTCAGCCATCTAGGGGTGTCATTTTTTCATCAATCCATCTCAGTGGACAAATCACCTTCATTTTTAAGTACAGGATGACTTGAAAACATCAACTTTCTCTTACCTGCAGAGAATACCTTTTTTATCCGTGATGGCAGAAGTCAGTGACTTAGTTTTAAATACCTGCAAGATAAAATAAGCAATTTATCTTATATCTATCTATCTATCTATCTATCTATCTATCTATCTATCTATCTAT
>NW_020769373.1:1121310-1152311 GCF_900518735.1 Pseudonaja textilis | reverse complement strand
TATCTATCTATCTATCTATCTATCTATCTATCTATCTATCTATCTATCTATCTATATCTATCTACCTACCTATCTCCCTATCTGCAAAATACCCCTCACGCATCATCACAAAATCTCCAGAACCGTAAAGCCTACAAACTTGAAATTTGGCATGTATGTTCCTCTTGGCTTCTAGGTGCTCACTAACAAAGGATTTTTAGAAATGACCATCAGAGCATTAGTATTTCCTATATTATTATTATTAACACCCTTTGATGCTAAGGAGTTCTACTCCCTCTCCCCGCCTGAAAAAAAAATCTGTTCCAAATGCAAAACACAAGCAGAGGAGATTTCAGTTTCAGTTTTACTTTCACAGCACCAAGCAGCTTTTGTACAGAACAGTTGAGCTAAGCCACGCCCAGGCTCCTTGCTGTCACCTTCTTGCTCACACAGCAAATACTGTTTCACTTTCCAAACAGGACGCTAGCCAGATGAATACCAATGAATGAAATACAAACCTGGTACAAAGGTGCCTTCAAACTTGCAAAGAAAACAGGTTTCAAGAAAGCAGAATGGACAATTATCCTTTCCCCACTTACCTTCTGAGATGTTTTCTTACTTTGCATCCCCTGTTCATCTTCCGCTTCCTTATATTCCACAATTGTGGTGACTTTAACTGGAAAGGACATTTGGGTCAAGAGTTAAGAGACTAACAATGGGTACGAGTACAGCTGTGCCTGCTTCAAAAATGACTGAACAGGTTTAAAGTTTAGACCTTAAGGGTTCAGTCGCAGCTAATCTTTTTTGACATAGGTGTGGCCCTCATAACCAGCCATATTTTGCACTACAGCTATGCTAAGATGGGTTCAAATGGTCTTTCCATGCTCAGTGTGTTCTCTTGATCGCCTTTTAAAGCAGCTCCTGGCAGATCATTGTTATTAATTTTTTTAGATGATAATTAAAAAGTCAATTATTATTTGGAATTAAAGAGTTAATTAAACGATGTATAAGGTAAAGGGGTGGTACACTCAAATTGGTAATTATGGAGGAAATTTTTTTTTGAACTGTTTGAATTGGGATGGAATTTTTGAAATGATGAAATAAGAATATGCGATGAAATTGCAAACCTGACAGATAAAACTATAAAGTATAATGAATATGAAGATATGAGAATTATTTAAAGTAAAAAAGAAATAGGTTAAGAAATGAATGGAAAACATATAAAACAGGTCTCAGAAAAGTACTTGGGAAAATTCATAGAAAATGTGTAATGTAATGATAGGATATGAAATCAAAGGTGAAAGATGAATATGTAACCAGGGTTATGTTTGTATGGAAATGTGAAAACCTGGAATCATGCTGTTCACTAAAAAAGATGTTTTTAAGATGTAAAAAAATAAAAAAAAACTTTTTACAAAAAAAAGAGCAGCTCCTGGCATTCACAAGTTCTTTAGAACTTCTCAGCAAGTAGATCTTGACCAGGAAGTCAAGAAACAAAGGTCCATTGATTTGGCTGCTGTCCAAGATAAGAAACTAGAATCAAGCAACTGTTGGTGCCTTTCAGAGGTCTTAAGATACCGTTACTCCCTTCAGCTCCAAAAAGGATCAGTACAGAAGAATTTGAGAAGAGTACAGAAAATATTTTTTTTTCGTACCAGGAGGAGCACTTCAGATTTACCTCGTTTGCTGTTTGTCCTTATTAATCTGGGATTGTGCAGGTTTCCAACACCACAGTTACTCTTTAGAGACATTGGGGAGAAAAGGGAAAAATTAAGACTAGCATCACACAGGTTCCTTTACTCAGTTTAGGCACAAATGAGCAATTTCTAGCTATGTAAATAATCAGAATTAAGCTTTCGGGACCCTGCTCATAGTTCCATATCTGGAAGAAATGACAACAGGTACAGATGTTACTTAACAAGCCATGATGCCTTGGGTCAACTTTTCAGAAATATTTCCTCTCCAGATTGCTCAGTGGCTACAACATGGGCAGAGCTTCTAATGTACTGGAAAATTTCTTTAAAATTTAGGAAGATATTCAGAGATGCATCTGCCTCAAAAGTACAGGTAGTAGCCCTCAATTTGCATGACAATAACTGAGCCCAAAATTTGTTGCTAAGCAAGACATTTGTTAAGGGAGTTTTGCCCCATTGTACAGCCCTTTTTTTGGCCACGGTCATTAAGTAAATCACTGCACTTGGTAAGTCAGTAACCTGGTTGTTAAGTGAATCTGGCTTCCCCACTGACATTGCTTGTCGCAAAAGGTGATTGTATGAGCCTTGCAACCATCATAAATATGAGTCAGTTGCCAAGCTTCCAAATTCTGATCATGTGACCATGGGGATGTTCCAGCGGTTATAAAGTGTGAAAAAACGGTCATAAGTCCATTTTTTTCAGTGCCGTGGCAACTTTGAACAGTCACTAAATAGATGGTCGTAAGTGAAGGACTATCTGTAGTCCACATTGAACTGTGTAGCACAGTCAAACATGAGTTGTCATCCCTGAAAATCTTTTTTTTTTTTGGTCATTGTGTATTATGTCGCAGATACTTCAATCATTTTATGCCATAAAATATTTTATAAAATTTGCCAAAATTTCAATTCAACACATAGATAGAATTCTTTATTGGTCAAGTGTGATTGGACACACAAGGAATTTGTCTTGGTGTATAAGCTCTCAGTGTACATAAAAGAAAAGAGACATTCGTCAAGAGTCGGGAATCATCAGGTACAACACTTGATGACAGTCATAGGGTATAATAAGCAATCAAATCATACTAGGAAACAGTTAATATAGATCATAAGGATACAAGCAACAAAGTTACAGTCATACAGTCACAAGTGGGAGGGGATGAGTGATAAGGAGTGATGAGAAGATTAATAGTAATAGTAGTGCAGACTTTGTAAATAGTTGGACAGTGTTGAGGGAATTATTTGTTTAGCAGAGTGATGGCATTTGGGAAAAAACTGTCCTTGTGTCTAGTTGTTCTGGTGTGCAAGTGCTCTATAGTGTCGTTTTGAGGGAAGGAGTTGAAACCGTTTATATCCAGGATGTGAGGGGTCTGTAAATATTTTCACAGCCCTCTTTTTGACTCGTGCAGTGAAGAAGTTCTCGACTGAAGGCAGGTTGATAGTAATTGTTTTTTCTGCAGCTATGACTCCTAGATTCTGTAAATTAGCCCATTTGAGCTATTTTGGTTCAAAAATTGTTGCCCTAAGATGCACAGTTTCACCCAGTTAAAGATTACAGACAAGAGAGTTTTAATAGTACATAAATAGAAGAACTATTTCCATCCCCACCAATTTATCACGGATCTCCCTATTTGTATAGGTATAACAAGTTTCCCATTCCCAACGTTTTAATATACTGGGCAGATACTCACTGCCTCCAGAGTGGCGACAGCTGTTGCTGCGGCTGCATCTTCTTCTTTGAGATCTGAAAGAACCGAGATTAAACCATCATGCTAAAGCAGCTGGCTGCCCACTCTCAAAAGTGACTTGCCTCCTACAGGTCAGAAATATCCGGAGCTGAGAATCACAAATTCTCAGGATCTGCATCCAAGCAGGCTTATAAGCAGCAAAGACCACTAGAAATTGAAATTTAGCACCTGCTGTAGATGTAGCCATATTTAGTTGAACGTAGTTCAATCTCAAAAAGCTAAGCATGGACAGGAAACTCTGGGACTAGAATCAAGAATGGGAAGTCAAAAAGATGACCCAGAAGAAAACTGTGGCAAATCATGTCCAGCTTGTTTTATTTGTTTAAAAAAACGGATGAGTCCATAGAAGAACCAGGGGAGACACAATAGCAGTGTTCCAATATTTGAGGGGCTGCCATAGAAAGGAAGGTGTTCAATCTATTTTTCAAGGCACTTGAAGGCAAGACAAGGAATAATGGATGAAAACTCATCAAGGAGAGATTCAACCTGGAAATAAGGAGAATTTTTCTGACAGCGAGAACTATCAATCAATGGAACAGAAGTTGCCTTCAGAAGTTGTGGGAGCTTCATCACTGGAAGCTTTCAAGAAGAGACTGGACTGCCATCTGTAGGCCAAGGGTCTTCCAAGTTGGCAAGTTTAAGACTTGTGGACTTCAATTCCCAGAATTCCTGAGCTAACATGACTGGAGGAGGAATTCTGGGAGTTGAAATCCACAAGTCTTAAAGTTGTCAAGTTGGAAGACCCCCTGGTGTAGGGTCTCCTGCTTGGAGCGGGGGTTGGACTACCTACAAGGTCCATTCTAAATCTATTAATCTGTGAGTTATTAGCCATGGAAACACTCTTGCATGGGTTGGAGCCAGTCATTCTCCTTTAGTGGGTCACAGTGAGAAGAGAACATTGACTTGAGATATGACGGGGGAGGGGAGAGGTCCCTTCCTCTTATGCCACTTCGTCTCAACTCATAGATATGGAAGAATTCTTAGGAAGACCAACACCAAAGTAGGCTCTGCAAACTTTACAAATGGGCCGGCCCTGCTTCAGGAAAGGAAAGGCTGGTCTAGAAGGGAGAAAAGCAGGATAGGCAGCAAGGCCCAAGGCTCACCCAACAAGTCTTTCCTCTTCATTTTTCTCATGGCTGGGGGCAAAGCCAGCAGCTCCACTTGGAAGGCCTTCTCAGCCATCTGCAGAAGCGACGCCAGTTCTTTCTTCATCTCTTGTAGGTGTTCCTTTGCTTGAACAGAGAAATGGGTACCGATAAAAGAGAAGGCTGTACATCAGGAGTTGGTCCAACCATGGCCACTAAAAGACTTGTGGACTTCAACTCCCAGCGTTCTGCAGCTGGCCATGGTGGGAATCCTGGGAGTGGAAGTCCACCAGTCTTTAAAGTGGCCAAGGTTGGACCAACCCTTGGCTCTCTATGTAGCTGAGGGTTGAACTGGGACATCCTGGATGCTCTCTGGACTTGATTGTTTTCTTGCAGACATTTTGTTACCCAACTGGCGAACACCGTCAGCACCAAAGATGTTACTCAGATGAAATGTCAGCAAGAAAGCTGACCAAGAGCGCCAGGGACTCAGTAGGAGTTGAAAAGCGTGTCAACCTTTCCCCCCACCAAAAAAGGTGAAGCAAAAGGAAATAGATGGGAGGGAGGATATGATATCTAGCTCGCTTCACCCTGATTTACAAACAAGATTCATTCAAGATGAAGTCAGCCACATTATGCCCAGCCAGTTGCACCATCCATGAAGGCAGAGATGATAGTCAGCAGGTTCTGACAGGTACTAGAGAACCGGAAAATTTGAGTAGTTTGGGCAACCAGCAAATCCCACCTCTGACTAGCCCCGCCCCCATCTCTTCTCTGCCTCCCCAGTCCCAGCTGATTGGCCGGGTCTTTCTTGGTTGCCCTGCACAGGAGAAAGGAGCTGGAAAGCAGGTTAGTGGGGTGGGATGGAAATGGGGATTTACAGTATCCTTCCCCTGCCACACCTGCCATGCCAAGCCACGCCCACCAAGCCACACCCACAGAACCAGTAGTAAAAAAAAAAATTGAATACCACCACTGCATGAAGGGGTTACTGAATCAACCACAATGGGCAAGGGCTTCCCCTCCAAGGATAAACCCATAAATCTGAAATCTACTAATCGCAAGGATGAAGTTCCCACACAGTATGAAGCCAAAACTAACCAACCATGTCGTATTTACCCCAAGACAAATTCCTTGTGTGTCCAATCACACTTGGCCAATATTCTACTCTACTCTACTTCTACTCCTACCTCTACTCTACTCTACCTCTACTCTACCTCCACTCCTACCTCTACCTCTACCCCTACTCTACTCTACCTCTACTCTACCTCTACTCTACCTCTACTCCTACCTCTACCCTTACTCTACTCTACCTCTACTCTACTCTACCCTAGCTTAGCATGAGGAGATCACAGGATCTCCTAACTTCTCCTGCCAAGTTATGGGATGCCCGACTCTTTAACTCCCACGACTCCGAGGTCTCAGCAGAAGGGTCCTTGTAGTAGTTCAACAAAAAACCTCTGAAGATCCTGGTTGGGGAAAATGGAAGGACACCCACCCACCCCTTTCAGAGAGAGGGAGACTAACGGTGTGAATGAAATGACCACAAAGGGAGGCGCCCCTTTCCCGAAGCCTCACCCTGGTGGTCGAAATCCTGCAGAAAGAGACTGATCCGCTGGTGCCTCTGCTCTTTGCTCAAGACGCTCCGATCCGGTTCGACTCCGGAGTCGGCGCTGCGCTTCTTGGAGGCTTCCAGCTGCTTCCTGAACGCCATGGAGAAGGAACTGATGCCTCCCCAAAAAGAAACGCAGAGGGACCGGCTAAACTGGGGGGTGGGATATTTATAGAGTCCCAGCCCCCGCCTCGTGGACACGCCCCCAAGAGTGGGTTGATGGGGGGCGGGGTAGTAGGCGCGATTCCCAACTGAGCTTGTTTTGGGGCTGTAGAAGCAACGCAAAGAGATTCAGGTGGGCTAGATTTTTTTTTTAAACACCCCCCCCTCCCAAAAGCTGGGGTGGGGGCAGTTCTGCCCCTGCTAATTCAGATTGCCCGGCCAACATCCAAAGGAAGGGGGGGGGAGAATGGCAGCTACATTACTCCCTCCTCACAATCCGACCCCTAAACCCGAAAGTCCTAACTGGAGTCAGACTGGGGTTCCTATTATCTGCGTGCAATGCTTTAAACCTGGTTACTGTGTTCTGTCTGGGTTTTGCAGCCCGTAGGATCAGAAGCTGATGCAAACTGGCTGGCTTTGCAAACGACCCAAACCTAACTTGGAAGGAACCAAAGTTAAAAGTAACCGAGGTTAACGCATATAGCGATTCGTGTAGCTTTTGCACCTAAGCTGGAGTTGCAAACAGCCAGTTGACTATGGTTTCCTGAATTCAGTTCTTAGTTCATATAATGCACCTGATTGATAAAAACTGTTGGTTGGATTTGATCAGCAATCTGGGATCCCAACTTATGTTAGGGGGTTTAAGGACCTGACATTTAATGAGGTTCCCTTATTTTTGCCATGACTTGGAAAATGGATCAATATGAGCCCAACCATGGTTAAGCATTGCCCTGGCTAATGATGTGTGAACCAGGGTTATCCGACATCATGCAAATTAGTAAATGACTTCCACAGTTCATAATAGCTCTTTTATTTGTAAAGATCTTTAAAAAGTCACCCCAGAACAGGATGAAAAACATCAGAAGGCAGGAAAAACAAACATAGACCATCACAATGTTAGCTTGCCTTGGTAATGGTTCTTGGCATAAAAAAAAAACGAAACAACTCCCATAGTTTAATTATTTTGGATCTATTTGAGGATCGTATCCATCAAAGCTTGGAAGCAGATCTAAGAAAATGGCCATCACTAGCCAAAGTCAATTAAGTGGACTGTTAATTTCCTTGCAGTAATGACAAATGTGATAAATCAGCCCTAACAATGCTTATATTATGCACCATATTCAGTGATGTAATAAACCCAAAAATATCAGAAATCAAGAGGCACCATAAAATATAGCTCCCAACACAAGGAAAACTAGAAGTTGATGTCTTACAGTTAGAAGTAAATGAAAAGTATCACTACTTCCCATTTTTAAAAAGTACAAAGAAAAGAAATATCTCTGTAAAAACATTACTTAGAAACATGTAAAGTTGACATAATTTTCAGTAGCATTAAAAAGTTAACATGAGAATAAAAAAACGAAAGACTACAAATGCTTATTTCCCGTCCGTACCATATGAAAATGTTTACTTACTTAAAAAAATATATATTTTAATTGCAACTGCTCAAGATGAAGCTTAACATTCTCTTGAACTGAGCGACTACATACATGTCATGTAGTGTATGGCAACGATGGGGGGGAATTGCCACTGCTTTGAGAACTGGTATCCTCTTACAAATGGATGCCATCAATAAAATATAAAATATGATTTAAGAGCCAGCCAATTGTAATTTTTAGTATAATCTAAGGTTAGTTCAGAATTCAACAGAACTTACACGCAACCAAACATAATAATTATTAAGAAAATAGCGTAGCTAGCAATTTCCAATGGAAAAGATGTTTGATATGAAGATTTTGGAAAATGGCTCAGCTACTCAAAATAACATATAGTCTTAGTAGTTAAGACTGAAACTTTCTGAGTACTGATGGTACATTTATGATATCATTTGTAACAACTCAACTAACATGGCAAACTTCAATATGAGAAACCTTCAGATCGTTAAATCTGTAACTCTCATCATATCTGAAGATCATTAGGTAGGAAGCCATTCTAAAGTGTAAGAGAAGTCTTAGAGGTTGCGAAGAGGTATTTAAAAACCACACCTAATAGCTATTTCAGTCTTATCTGGCAAAGAACCAGAGGTGATATTCAGCAAGTTCTGACCAGTTCTGGAGAACCAATAGCGGACATTTTGAGTAGTTCGGAGAACTAGCAAATACCACCTCTGACTGGCTCCGCTCCCATCTATTCTCTGCCTCTGGAGTCCCAGCTGATTGGCTGGGTCTTTTTTGGTTGCACTGCACAGGAGAACGGAGCTGGAAAGTAGGTTAGTGGGGTGGGGAGGGAATGGTATTTTTGCAGTATATCCTTCCCCTGCCACCCCCACCAAGCCACCCCCACCACTAGTACAAAAATTTGAATCCCACCACTGCAAAGAGCCCTTCAGTGAAGCAATCTGGGAAAAAGAAGCTCAAACTATCCTCGGAGATTGCCACCTTAATGAATTCACCAAGGTGAGGACATTCAATTTTTTCTTCTTCTGGAATTCAACTGATTAATGACACGCCATGTGATTTTTTTCCCTTCTACTGTAGGGTCGAATCCCATTAAGATGAAACAAGGATCAAAGTAGCACACAAGATCCCATTTTGTCTCGTGAAAAGCACTCCGTTTCTTATCCTATCCCATTATTTGTGTTTTTATGTACTGCTACAAAGAACTGGTTATCCACAGATCGGCCTTTTAGTATATCAAACATTTACCCAATTATGTGTCTTGAATGAACGGCTTTGATCAGTTGAAATTCGACAACCAGGATCACCATTTGAAGCAGACGTTAAGTTTCCAAGTCAAGTCCCAGTCTAATATCTAATTTAAATTCAAGAGACGGATCTGAAGGCATCTGAATATTCATGGAGGCAATAGCAAATTGGACCCTTTCTTATTGCTCAATTTTGTCTACATTGGCCTCTTTACAATTATTCAAGAGCAATCAGAAACCTTTTCATAAACAACAGTGATCAAGAAAATCAACAAATGTGCAAATGTTCTTCTATTATCAACTTGTGTTTACCGTGCAAAGATATAATCCAATACCCCAACAGGGCCATCGTCTTCTTCTTTTGCTTCATTGCCTCCCAATTTCTTAAGACCTCACACTCATCATGGCCAAAGGAAGCTTAGACACACTAATTCTATCTTGGAAACAGCTGGCTAAAATTAGATAGGAATTTAAGTAGTATTATAGTCCCCTACATCTCTTTCCAGTTCCTTTCCTTCTATGCATTGCCCAGCCTTGGTTGAAAGCAGATAACATGAGCTTTCTTCTGATCAAAGAAGAGAAATGTTGTATTTTACACGTGGAGGCAATCTCGTCAGGAATTCAAAAGGCACTCAGTTCATTCTCTGATGGTCAGAACAAAATCTTGGGCCTCTTATTTCATCCCGAAAAAGGAGATTGCAATACTTCTATTTGCAAAAGGTTTCTGTCTAACTCCCATCAGACAGGCTTGACCAGAAGAGTGCAAAATCATCTCTGCCTTTAGTTTACTTGTACAACTCTAGTTTTCTGAGTTGGTTTGGTAGAAAGGGATAGTGTGGTATCTTCTATTTTGAAAGAAAAGCATAGAAGATTGTTTATCAACACCCGAACATCCAACCTAATCAAGTTTGGCTTTCATAACTGTGGGACAAAGGCAAATTTTGCAACATCCCACTTTGCAACCAATGACTGCATTAATCAATCTTTGAACGCATTTCCCGCATCTTAGTATTGTAAGTTTGTTCAAGTATTTTACTAGTCTTTTCTATCAAACTGAAGCTCCAGTAATTGTAATTCCACCATGAATTTGATTTTTTTAAAAAAGACAGCCCCCTCTAAAAAGCATATTTTTCTCTCTCACGGCTTGAATACACTTTCAAAAATACAGTCTAAAAAAAAAGAGTCTTTATTTTAAGAGTATTCCTCCAGAAAATTTATATGGAAATCTTTCACTTTCTTCAATAAGATCTTTAGTTTCTCGGCTTGTGGGAGAATCGTCATCCTAGAAGGAAAAGAAGAGGTACTTGAATAAATATTTTGTGGAAATTACAAGGGAAGAATCCCATAGTAACTTTGACAAGAGCACCTGTAAGGTCAAACCTACCTAAAGTGATACGTTCCTTTTCTTTGGCCAAACCCACTTCCGGGTACAACACAGATTCCAGTTTCTTCTAAAAGTTTCATACAGTAGAACATGTCAGGAGCCATTTGATGGGCCTGGAGAAATTTGAAGTGAAAGGAAGTTAATTGCTAATCACATAGTCCTTTTCAAATTGCTGTGCTTGCTTCTGAATGCCACACTATTCTGCAACACTTAAATCTGAATGTTCTCATGTTCAAATATAGAATGGAATGGAATAGGAATATAGAATAGAATAGGAAGAATAGAACAGAATAGAAAACAGAATAAAATAGAAAACAGAATAGAATAGAATAAAATAGAAAACAGAATAGGGTAGAATAGACAACAGAATAGAACAGAAAATAAGATAGAATAAAATAGAAAACAGAATAGAACAGAACAGAACAGAACAGATATATCCTATTGTTTAAAAGCATGTTCTCCAAGAAGCAAACATAACTACCTTTTACTGGAAGAGTAGAGCTATTTGGTAACACATAAGATATTCAGCTGATAAACCAGCTTTTCCAATACTAGGCTCACATTCTCATCATAGATAGTATCACCCCCATAATGCAGCTTAATAAGTGAAACAGGCAATAAAACACATAAAGTATATCTTAGGTGCAAACTCAGCCAACTTTTGGTTCCATTAAGGAGATGCAGCTAAACAATTGTGGCTTAGTGTAACGCACACATGTTTTACCTAAAGCAGGAGAACAGCTCCCGTTTCATTTCAGCTGCAGTAAACATTTCTTGCAGAGAGACAAGGCATTCTCACCTCCGCTATTTCAATGGCTTTGGCAGGGATAAAAATCCGTGGGAAGGCATACATGGCCCCTTGAAGTGGATTGCAGTGGAGCCCTGGCACTTGATTGAACAAATCTTCGGTGAGTTTGGCTTTCATCGCCAGGTTGTTCAAGACCGACTCCTTTTCCTGTGTTGTCAGGAGAAGTGAAAGAATGTCACACAGAGGGACACCTCAACTGGGCAGTTCAAACCAGCTGGCACTCTTCTACAGCCCTTCCTTTATTTCTTAGAGAGCATCAGCTCTTCAGGTTTTCAGCACCATCTAAATTTCCCTCCATCTAAATTTTTGGTATATAAAATGAGAGCAGACGCCACTGTCTACTAGCACTGATGATGTTACCTAGTTTGGCAATGAAACCAGAGGTGGTATTCAGCCGGTTCTGACCAGTTCCGGAGAACCGGTAGTGGAAATTTTGAGTAGTTCTGGAGAACCGGCAAATCCCGCCTCTGACTGGCCCCGCCAACCCCATCTCTCCTCTGCCTCCCATTGAGTCCCAGCTGATTGGCTGGGTCTTCTTTGGTTGCCCTGCACAGGAGAACGGAGCTGGAAAGCAGGTTCGTTGGGTGGGGAAGGAAGGGGGATTTTGCAGGATTCTTCCCCTGCTGCACCCACCAAGCCACACCCACCAAGCCAAGCCACGTCCACAGAACCGGTAGTAGAAAACTTTGAATCCTACCACTGAATGAAATGTCTGCAAAAAAAAATCCCCACCAGGCTTAGAGAACACCAAACACCCTACATCTAAACTTTCATCATCCCATAATCTGCATTTGCTTGGCTGGAAAAGAGAAAAAGCTTCTTGGATTCAGTACCTTATATCTTCACTAGCTAAAGAAATCATGGGTAGGATAAATGAGTGAGTAAGCAAAAAAATATTCCTGCAAGGAGGACATAAATCAACGGTGATAGTTTATTGTAACTTAAAATTGCCCAGAATACACTTGACTTGATTCTGCAGTTACCTTCAGTTCTTAAGTTTTGTTAGGCACTGTTTCTGTCAAATATTATCTGGGTTCCTGTGTGAAACCAGCCAGGGGTGTAAATTATTTACAGTCCAGTCTAATCATATACGATTCAAGTGTGAATCCAGAAACTACCACTGAAAACATTGTTATCGGTGTATTTAAACCCTACCTGCCCCCTTCAGACAATTGCACATGTTCTTGGTCTGGCATCCTCACGTGCTGGTTGGAAATGATTAAAGTTAAATTCAAAGGCAAATTCGAAAAGGCACCAGATGGAGGAAGTTTGGATGAATGGAAGATTAGCTACTTTGTTTTTAAATAGAAACTATGCCTTAAGAAAGTTCAAAACATTATCAAAGATCCATCTCATCCTGGCACCACCATCCTCTTTTTTTTTTTTGAACTATGACCATCTGGCAGACGGTACAGGATAATAATAAAAACAAGGACAAATAGACTGAAAAACAGCTTCTATCCCAGGACAGTAATTCTTCTGAATTCTACTGTATAGTGCTATATTAATGCAATATCGGGTTTTCAATTCAACGTGTAGAATGTGAAGGAGGTGAGTTTGTGTTTATTTTCATAGTCACAATGTACACTGAAGATGGTATTTAATTTCATTGTACGAGGTGCAATGATAATAAAGTAAACTAAAACTAAACTAAATAGATGTTTGAAAATGGAAAGGAAATTCAGTTTTGGAAAATGGATCAGAGACGAATCCTTAAATTGGATAAATCAAAAAGGTGATTTTTGTCTTGGTGTTTCTTGGTGAACACCTATTTTTAATTTCCACCTATCTCTTCTGGCTGACAGAGGTTCAAGAGCTTCTGGTGGCTTTAAGAAGGGTAGTAAAATGAAAACATTTTAAATATATGAACAAACCTTAATGAACTGGGCATAGGATTCTTCTCCAGGGACAGGAGGGTTCACGACAACATCCATAGCAGCTTGACCTGAGACGGGTGGGCACAGACGGACAGAGAGGAGCTTAAGTAGCTGCCCTTTAATTTCTGGGTGCAGGTTTATCACCTCCATATAGCCTCCTCGGTAGCCACACCTGAAAACCAGGCAGAAGCCACAGGAACAGAAAAGAGAAGGAAAGGAGAGAGGGGGAGAAAACGTGAGGGTGGGAAAAACTAGCATGAAATTCTCGCAGTGGCAGAAATGCAACCTATAAAGTCTACAGCTAATGCAGGATCCGATTTTAATCTTCTTCTGAGAAAGGAATGGCAGCTGCTTGGTGGATTAGGCTGGCATATAAGCCAGGGTTATGCATTGTGGCAGAGAATTTTAAAAAAATTCAGAGTTCATATGGACATAAACATTCTTTTTTTCCCCTTTATCATTAAGGTTTAAGTTATCTGAATCATCAGAGCATTAATAATCTCCAATCAACTCCCTATAAATACTACTGTATCCAAATAATATAAGGTACTGCTTGTTTTGGTAATCGTAACTTTTTTTTAAACAAAAATCGACATGCCACACCTGTGCAATTCAAGCCACACCCCCTTTTATGCAAAAGAAGGATTGACCTTTTCTGACCATGCCAGAGAAGCCACGGCAAGTGATTCAGTAAATGGATTAAATTTATATTTACTGACAAAGAAACAAATATAAATTTAACATAAAATAGGTTGTGGCGAAAGCCACTGGCCTGCGAAAGCTCCTGGATTGGGGCTGAGAGATGAAAGCGGAAGCAGTATGCTCTGTCCCATAATTGGGTAGACCAGGTTGCCCTGATAGAAAAAAAAACCCATTTAAATAAATGGATATTGCGCAGCTACAATTCAGAGGTGGTCTTCAGCGGGTTCTGACCAGTTCTGGAGAACCGGGAGCGGAAATTTTGAATAGTTTGGAGAACCGGCAAATCCCACCTCTGACTGGAAATTTTACAGTATCCTTCCCCTGCCATGCCCACCAAGCCATGCACCCACAGAACCAGTAGTAAAAGAATTTGAATCCCACCACTGCTACAATTCCATCCTCGACCGTTGAAACTTACTCGCCCATGTAGCCCTTGGAAGTGGAATGAAAAGAAGCGAGTTCAACATTATTCCAGTAATCGGGTCCCATCTCGTAAAGGATTTTTTTGAAGGAGTAGAACTGGCAGTTCTCCGAGTAAACGTTGTCTTGATACACCTGCGCCCCAGAAAAGACAGGATTTCAGGGGGTTCTCGACTTATGACCATAAGGGAACCTATCCAAAGCTGATCAACATAAAACTCATGCAATTTTATGACCTTGCTTTGCAGCGGGCGGTAAGCGAATCACCATGGCTATTACCTAAACCTGTTGTTTGCTATGGGGCAACTAAATGCTGAGTTTCAGCAAAAGCTGTAAATTACGGTCACATGACTGTGGGATATGTCTACTCTAAAGCCATAAATGTGGGTCAATTACTCAGCGTCCCAATGTGGATGTCAACTCATAAAACATTTCTATGGCTGTTTTATAGTTGCCAACAGAAAGAGCAGTGCAGCAGCTTGGAATCAAAAGTGCATTCCATTCATAGTTTTTCAGAGATTGTAACCAGGTGACTGAAGTTTCTGCTGTGCAAAACTCTAATTGGAGAACATGATTGATGACTCTTGGCTATGGATGTGTTTTGTTGGAGAATATGAATTAAGATACACCCAGAGGGGTGGGGGAAAACCAGGGTCAGGGGTGACAGTGAATTACGTGTCTCTGAGTCGGCTACACCTAGGTCATGCTGACATGTTAACTCCCAATAAATCCTGTGTAGTTTTGGAAGTTTAGCTTGAGACTCATGATTTAATTGGGGTAACTGCCAGAATCCTGACAGTGGATAAATGACCACGGGGAGGCCTCGTCCTTAGGAACCAGGTTATAAATATCTTTCAGAAGGACTGTAATAACTTCGAACGGTCACTAAGTGAGCATTCATAGGTTGAGAACTACCTGTAGGTTCCTACATTATAACATCATTTTTTTTAATACTTGGCAGGGAATAATCTAGAGCTTTTGATGCTCTTTATGTCATGGAATCCTCTCGTTATACCCAGCAGAGTTGTTTTCTTATTTTTTAAAAAAGTTCTTTGAATGTAAATACAAACATTACTGTGCTCCAAAGAAAATCCCAGACTCTAATATTCTGAGTTTCATGAGAGTCTTATCAGCAAGTAAATATGCACTAAACCACACAATTTTCATTTTCTAAGAATAGAAATAGCAATTAGACTTATATACCTCTTCACAGTGCTTTGCAGCCCCCTCTAAGTGGTACAGAGTCAGTCTATTGCCCTCAACAATCTGGGTCCTCATTTTATCAATCTCAGAAGGATGGAAGGCTGAGTCAACCTCAAGCCAGTCAGGATCGAACTCCAGACCTTGGCAGAGTAAGCCTGCAGTACTGCATTCTAACCACTGCACCACCATGGCTCTTCAAGAATGGTCATGAAACATATGGAAGGCCCAGGAATAGGCCCTCCGCAGGTTTCATGGATTGGATGAGTCATTTCTCTAGGACAAATAATGTATCGAGCTTGTCCTTTAGTATCTGACAGTTTTGTGATCGGCCCCACTGATCCCGACGGCCATTTTGTGAGAACATCACAGCACTAGGTGCTCTCCAATTTCCAAATACGTTGCTGTCTCCAAAGCTAAATATTTTCATTACCTCATCAGCCAGAAGAAACAGTTTCTCTTCCCAGGCAAAGTGTATCACCTCTTCAATACATTTTCTATTTTGAACTTGACCTAAAATTCAGGAAGAAATATGGGAAAAAAATTTTCAAAGCACTCCTCTTTTCCAATGAAACAGAGGTTACGTCAATCATTTCTTCATTCCAGAACAAAAGAGCATCTGTCTTCGCTTTTGATGTGAGGGTCAGGGAGGGGGTACAAGGCTGTGAAGGATGCACAACAAGAGGGGCAGGGGGACAGCGTGAGGGGATGCACAAGGGCAGTGTGGCGAGGGTTGGGACAGATGCACAGGAGATGTGGCGAGGCTCTGAGAGGGTTTGAGGAGTGTGTGCAAATGGCTAGCACAAGTGCAGAATGGTTGGGAAAAGTTGCGTAGGTGAGGGAGACCTATCTTACGGACTTTGTGACCTTTCCTGCCGGCTTCCCCAATGACTTTCTGGGGAAGCCAGCAGGCAAAGTTGCAAATGTTGTAAGTGTGAGCCAGTTGCACACAATCACATGACCGCAGAGATGCTGGGGTGACTAGAACTCTGAAGACCAGTCATCACCACCATGTTTAAGCGCTGTTGAACGTTGGCTGAACAATGGTCGTGACTCAAGGACCGCCTGTACACAGACATCATTATTTACTACAACCAGGCCATAGAGAAATGACACAGAAAAAGTGTGAAGAGCAGACCCATAGAAGTTTTGCACACCTGTGGGGTTTCCAGGATTAATGATGCAAAGGACCTTGGGATTACAATACGCTTTGGCTTCATATAAGGAGCGGCGTAATTCGTTCACATCTAGGGCCCAGCAGTTCTCTTCGTCCAGGTAATAGTTTACCTGGATGGCATCCAATTCGGAAATAGCAGCAGAATATAAAGGATACTGAGGAATTGGGATCATCACTCCGGTCCGAGTTCTTCCTCCCCCAGAGACGAGGATCTTGAGAATGGTCTGGAAGATGGAGGAAAGGTAAGTTGGATTAGAATTTCCTTTGTTCCTCAAACTGCATCGAATACACAAGAATATATTTCGGGGTTAGAAAAAAAAAATCAACCAGAAAAGAACTTTAAGAAGATCTTGAAAAGGCTGGATCAGTAGAATTGCTGATCCAGAAATACTGAACAGGTAAGTCCTCAAGTTATAACCACAATGGAGCCCAAAATTTTTTTGTGGCTAAGTGAAACATTTGTTAAGCGAGTTTCACGACTTTTCTTGCCAGAGTTGTTAAGCGAATCATTGCATGTCAACTCAAAAATCATTTTGTATACACGTTTTGTAGTTGACAACAGAAAGAAAGGGGGACGTTTCAAAGAGCAGGCGGCAGTGTGGAATCGAAAGTACATTCCATTCATATTTTCTTCAAACACTGATTAGATGACTGAAGCTTCGGCTGTGCAAAAAATCTAATTGGAGAGCATGACTGATGACTCTTAGCTATGGATGTTTTTCGTTGGATGATAGACCCAGAGAGTGAGGGGGAAAGCAGGATCGAGGATGACAGTGAATTACGTGTCTCAGAGTTGGCTACACCTAGGTAAATGCTGGATGTAGAATGTTACCTTCAAATAAATCCCCTTTAGTTTTGGGAGTGTGGCTCAGGGCTCATGATTTAATTGGAGTAACTGCCGGAATCCTGACAGATACCCAACTCTGAGATACGTAATTCACTGTCACCCTTGATCCTGCTTTTCCCCCCACTCCTCTGGGTGTATCAGCCATCAAAAACAGTTAGTGACACGGTTGTTAAGTAAATCTGGATTCCCGATTGATCTTGCTTGTCAGAAGGTCACAAAAAGTGATTGCAAGAACCAGGGATACTGTAACCGTCATCAATAGCAGTCAATAACCAAGCATCTGAATTTTGATCATGGAGATGCTGCTACGGTTGCAAGGGTGAAAAACGGTCGATCCTAAGTCACTTTTTTCAGTGCTGTTGTAACTTTGAACGGTCACTAAAGGAACTGTGGTAAGTCAAGGACTACCTGCAATACCAAACTGGGCCAGAGGGTGGCATTTTAATCATGCCATTTGTTTTGTTTAAGGTAGCAAAAACAGCCAGATGCAGGAAGGGAACTGTTTGAGAATTACCGGTACTTGTATGTTAACATAACTTCAAGCTGTTAAGTGACCGATTACAAGTTGAAGGTTACCTCTAACCCAACCATGGGGGGAAAAATTGGGTTTTCTCCTGGCAGTCATCCAGAACTGCAGTCTGGATGATCTTTACAGCCAGAATTTTACAGCCAAAACAAAGAGAAGGAAATGTTGACACCAGACGAGAAAGAGATTTCTACCTTTAGCAAACTAAACTGAGCATTTCTTTCCAGGTTCTTTCATTCAGTCTGAATAAACCTGGGTCCTTGGTCCCAAACATCAGAAGATGCTCCCAATGCCACTTACAGCAATGCCGTCACTTGCACCTGTGGTCAAGTAGATGTTCTCTGGATCCGCAGGGACGCCGCCATCTCGCCGCTCAATGTACGCCGCTACGTCTTCACGGATGCAATTGACTCCTTGGCTGGCGCTGTACGAACCTGTGAAAGGAAGGAAAATGTCAGCTTTCAAAAACCCCGAAAGATGTGTGGAAATTCTTCTAAGAAGTTTCCTAACCATCTATCTGTAATCTCTGCCCATCAAATAAACTCTTTCATCAATTAACATATTGAGAAAGAATAAAGATTAAATCTGAGTCAGATTTCTTCCATCCTTCTGTCTCTGCCTTGAAACCAAAACAGATCAAACGGTAACGTTTGTCACTTCAAGCTGAGGTCAAACATTGCTCATTATGAGCACTGTTGATGTTACCTAGTTTGGTAATGAAACGTCTGCAAGAAACCCCTGAATTCAGAGAGCACTAAGAACCCTCACAGTCACAGTTCTTCCACACTCCTCTTAGTGAGAGAACAAAAGTCGGTCCTTTACAACAAACAGAATAAAAATATACCCCGGACACACAGGGACCCGGAGAGCTTTGAGTAATAATTTGGAAAAAGCTGATGTTCTGTTTTATGGTTCAATTATATCTTGTAAGGTGCTTTTTTAAAAAAAAATCAGAGCCCCCAAGATATTTCTTTTTTGAGTGTTTCAACTTTTCTGTGCACTCTATGATGCTGTCTGGATCTCGGAATTTTGGAATATATTTGGAACTATTTTACTGCAGGAAAGATTTACCAAACATGGCCCTGCCATAATGACAAGGAGCAATGACATCCTTTTCTCATATCAAAATAGTACATGGGGTTTTTTGTGTGTTTTGATATCAGAGTGATCAATGACAAGATGCATTGATCAAAGCATCTCCAATAATCCCAGGAGGCTCAACCTTGCATGCAAAGAATGAAAACAGGACTTGTTTCTCAGACATGAAGACACCACATACCTCAGCATATACATATTGTGTCAGGGTTGTCCAATTATACTTCCTTATATATCAAGTTGAACTAGTTTTAGAGTTTTAAATGTTATTAAGGAAACTTAGAAAAATATGTGTGAACCTAAGGATCTGGGTGAACGACTAGAAGGAAAAAGAGACTCAGACTGGCCCTGTTGCTACTCTTTCATTTCAGTTAGCATCTGGTCTTCCAATTTGAGATGGGAGAGGTGTGTTTCATTTGTGTAGAATGTTAAGTTGTGAGACACTTCTCCTGGAAAATTTCTAAATATTTCTGACAGTGAATTATTCCAGCTTAACTCTTTCCTAGGCACAGTGGGCTGGAAACATCTTGAACCGATGTTGTCAACAATGAGCATAACACATCACGCTATAGCTGTATTTCTCAACCTTGCGACACAATAAACCAATTTGCATGCGATCCCTTAGCTTGGCCAATTTGAGATGTGAGGACTTCACCTCACAGAATTCCCCAGCCGCCATACAAATATGTTTAGCTACGGGATCATATCCAAATTGATTCATTAAGTCGCAAGCAATAAGAAATGACATAACTTCAGGGTGAAAAGAAATGGGTGGTGGAAGGTAAAATAGGTAGGAAAATGGAAGAAAATAAAATAGCATTACTGTACTGGGAATTTATCAATTAAACATCTGGTTATTTTCAAACTGCATCTAGGTTTATATCTAAAACTGCTCTATACATAAATATACGTGGTAGACAAATACCTGGCAAGCAAGCAATCTTCTTTACTCTGCACGGAGAACCAGAATGGAGACAGAACACAAAGAAAGAGAGATACTTGGCCTTACATGGCTTTACATATATAGACAACTTCTTAAAGTGGTAAAACCCTGTGGGACCCATCTTCAGTCTTAAAGCGGCAATACCCATGCTGATTCATCCTTATTGCATCAGCTTTTACAGCAGCCTTACCCCGGCTGGTCAGCTATTAATAAAAAGTCAGATCTTCTGTTCTTCTACCTTCAGAGTCCAGAATGACTGCCAACAGAGACGGCGAGGATCTAATGTGAAAAAGTGATCAACGTACCTAAGCTGTTGCCTCCACAGCCTTGCAAGATCCGTCTTGCCTTCTTCTTGGAGTCTTCTGGGAAACTGGGGCTGTCCAGCAGGTTGGGGTACGTGCAAAGGGCCACCACCTACATCGCCCAGAAAACACATGGAAAGAGATGAATTCCTCGGGACACAGATTTATACCCAACTTATTAGTGCAATCTATCAAATGATTCTAATCTCGCTCTACAGGAAGTCCTTGACTTACAACTCTTCGTTGTAAACTCTTCGACCATTTGAAGCTACAAGGGCCCTGAAAAAACTGGACTTAAGAAAATGGTTTTGGCGCTTAGGACTGTTGTAGCATCTGCATTGGTCACATGGTCAAAATTTAGGGGCTTGGCAACTGGCATGTATTTATGATGGTTGAACTGTTCTGGGGTCAGGAAATCGCTACTTATAACTCTCCCATCTGGTTTCAGGCGAGCAAAGTCAATGGGGGACACCCAATTCATTTAACGACCGCATGATTCGGTTAACAAGTGCAGTGATTCGCTTAAGAATCATGGCAAAAAGGTTGCAAAACTCGCTTCCTCCTGCCTCGCTTAGCGAGGGATATTTTAGGCTCTCTTGTGGCCGCAAGTTGAGAACTCTCTGAAGCCTGCGAGAGGAAGCAGTAAGACAGCGAGGAGGATCCCAGCACAGCTGATCGTCGGAACAGCTGATCGTTGGGAGGGGAGAAAAAAGAAATACCTTAAGGAGTGACCGGGTAGGGGAGAACGCAGTCAGCAATGTCAGGCATGTGCAATAAGGACTGAGTGGGGGGAGGGCGGAGAAGGGCAGGGCCAGCCAGGGGCACAATTTGCCAGTTCTCCAAACTGCGCAGAATCATAACAACCAGTTCTATAGAACCGATCTGAACCGGTAGAATCCTACCCCTGCACGTAGGGACTCCTGGGAGGAGATGGGTGGGGTGGGTGAAGCCAGACAGGAGTGGGATTTGGAGGTCCTCCTAACTGCACAGAATCTTAGCTAGGGGCTTTCCCGAACCCTCCCGAACCCTCAGCAGCCTTTCCCTGGGATGGTATCCCACCTAGTCTCTTAAAAAAAAAAAAACCCAATCCAGGTGAGCAGCTTTGATATTTTTTTCCCCTTCCTCGCTTTAATTTCCAGTTTGGAGAAACCAGACGCAGCTGTCCACTTCGGGATAACCTTATGACTTCAGTTGCCTTTCTTCAAGTCTACTCTTCCTCCAGCAGGGTAACACCTACCTGTCGAAGGAAGGTGATGGGCTGCTGTCCCATGGCGTGAGCATCACCAATGTTGGCCTTGATGACTTCTGTGAAAGGCTTTTTGATACCCTGAAGGGAGAAAAAGCAACGCTTGTGATGCAGTGAATCCAAGCTTGGTGGAACACAACGCAACCAGGACACAAAACCCATCAGCCGTTCCAATCTTCTCTTGTATGCAAATCACTTAAAAGGTTTGAGGATCGGTCCTTAAAACAGGCGTTAGTAACATGGTACTCTCACATCATTATTCCCCTCCTTTCCAAAAGCTATTTTCAATATCCCTGAACGATTATGACTTTATGAAAAAGTCACAACAGCTGAAACGGTTACATCAGGGCATTGTTTATGAAGGACAAAAGCCGCCACGCATAAATACTAGGAATGTAGCAAATCACAGAAAAAGTGGGCAGGATTCCTGGTTCTGCATGAAACAGCCTTTGTGTACAGACCGCCCCACAGCAGTACCGCTTTAGAAAACCTTAGGAAAACCAAGACCTAGAATACGGCATCCAGTTTTGGTCACCATGTCACCAAAAAGATGTTGTGGCTTTGGAAAAAGTGCAGAGAACAGCAAGTAAGATGATTAAAGGCCCGGAGACTAAAACATATGAAGAACGGTGGCAGGATGTGGGTTTGGCTAGTCTAGAGAAAAGAAGGACTCAGGGTGACATGATAGCAGCGTTCCAGGATTTGAGGGGCTGCCACAAAGAAGAGGGGGGTCGAATTATTCTCCAAAGCACCAGAAGGCAAGACAAGAAACAACAGATGGAAACTAATCAAGGAGAGAAGCAACCTGGAATTAAGGAGAGGCTTCCTAAAAGTGAGAACAATTAACCCAGTGGAACAGTTTGCCTTCAGATGTTGTGGTTGCTTCATCACTGGAGGTTTTTAAGAAGAGACTGGACAGCCACTTGCCTGAGAAAATATAGGGTCTCCTGCTTGAGCAGGGGGTTAGACTAGAAGACCTCCAAAGGTCCCTTCCAGCTCTATTCTGACTTGAATCAACACTGGTGGCCTTAAAAGCAAATAATGTGAAGCAGCTCTTTAAAATAAAGGTATTGTTATTTTTCCTTAATAGCACTTAGACTTATATACCACTTCATAATGCTTTACAGCCCTCTCTAAATGGTTTACACCAGGGGTCTCCAACCTTGGCAAAGCTGGCTGGGGAATTCTGGGAACTGAAGTCCACCTGGCTTAAAGTTGCCAAGGTTGGAGACCCCTGGTTTACACAGTCAATGTAGGACATATAGAGTTCTTTGTTCATGCTTTGTCACTTTAGGAAATGCATTGAAATGGACCATAGTGGCCACAGGGAAGTCCTGGGTATGAAGTCCTGGGACATCAAGTTTATGAACCTTGTACATCCTTTTTCCTTTCCATGCTTGGTTTAATAACATCCTGGTTTGATAAACCAGATGTCTTGTTGGTCTTAAGTCCAGAAGTCCATTTAACTTCGGACAGCAGTCAATCAACTGAGGTTCAGTAGACTAGAACAGGTTATGATGGTGCTGTTATTTTCCCTACTGCTGCAGGACGAGAATATTCAAAATTATATAGGTGATAAAATCAGGACTGTCCATGCAATTGATTGGTTAGGTGTTATGCAACATGGCGGAACCGGATTTCCATGCTAAGGAATAGCAAAACATCTACGTTTACTTGGAGCATAAATGTACTTTAAAATCTCACTGATGCCACCCCAAAATTATAAAGGTGCAGAATACCACCTCTGATATCACTCTAAACTTATTCTCTTTTACGGTGAGAATAAGTTCACTGCAGTAACAACTTCAGATCTGAATGGTTATTGCAGGATGTAAATAATTTCTGTCTACATCCATAAAACAAAATTTATTTACAGAAGGAGAATGAACTCTTTACAAGGACCACAAATTTATTTATTGCCTATTTACATTCCATTTCCTCTTCTGCCTTTGCTCGTTTCTCTCTCTTCTAGGTTTTAGCTTTCTACCTTCTCCTTATAATAAGGGCCCAATTAATTCTTTATTTGCAGCAATCTATAGTTTCATCACACACAGCAAATGATCATTTGAGGAAATCCTCCAAAACAAGACAATGCAAATTCTAACCCACATTCCTGAACTTGTAGGCTTAACTCAAACAAACTAAACAAACCTGTTTAAACACAACATGATATTTCAACCAACCCATGAGGGTGGCAATCTTAGAAACCGAAGAATGAACATGCATAAATACCAGATGGTGTAAGAATAACCTGAATAACGTAACTGATACTATCACAAGTAATCAAGAGCAGGAAAAGAGAGAAGTACATCTTACTTTCAGTCTCCAAGCTTTATTTTTAACTTCGATACTATTGTTTGTTCTCTAACAAGTCAGAATTGTGAACCAAAACCTCGGCTCCAATTCTGCTTCAGAGGATAAATAAAGAACTTTGGTTTGGATATAACACTAAGCAAAAATCACAGTGGTGTTTTCCCTGATGGGTTTAGCCAAACATGAAGCTATCCTACAAATGAAGTCAACAAAGGACAGACACTGGGATGCTAATTTAAACTCTATCAAACTCTATCATTCTCAATAATGCTCGAGGAAGTCAAAACTTTGCTATCAAAGGATACCTTTCCTTCCAGGCTAAACCTGAAAGATGCTTCTTTCTTGAACAAATACAAATATATATTGCAGACATAATTGGGGCCAATCAAAATAGACATTTTTTTAGTAAAGTTTTATTGAGTTTTAACAAAACAAATAAAACATCTTATTTGAGTACAGCATGGTTCCGGGTTATCACATTTCCATACAGACACAATTTCATATGCATATTCTTCTTATATATTCTACTTCATATCTTATTACTCTTTTTCCAATTTCTCACTATTTCTCCCTTTACTTCTCTTAGTTTTCTTTTATAGTTATCTCATTTTCTTCTTATTCGATTATATTTGTTTTGCCTAAATTTCTACATCTTTTTATTCATTATACTTATACTTTCGTCCGTCTTGTTTACAATTTCATATATTCTCTTCTAATATTCTTAAAAAGCAAAATTCCCCCTATGATTGTCAATCGGAGTACAGCACCTTTAAGTCTTATAGTTATTATCATGTTATTATCATGTTATTATCATGTGAAATCTCATTAAACATTAAATTTGTGCATTCTAAAATTATAACATACAAATTTCTAATATCTACTTTATATCATGTAAATCTCATCATGTTTTTGCTATTTTATTTTAGAATTTTTCTTTGTATATTTTCAAGGGGAAGTACCAAGCAGAGTCAAAACAGACATTTAATCTAGAAGATGAAACATGGAAGGGCCTGCATTTTTTAAATTTATAAAAGCAATAAAAGAAAACGCTTTCAAGGATAAATATCATGTTTTTATTCTAACATCACATTATACCCTGCTTGTTTCTGCCTTTATGGGATATAAAATACACACTGAAGTATGTGTACACTGATTACCCTACTGCACAAAATTGCGCCTACCAAAATCAAATAAGAGAACACCTGGCTGACAACAAACACTAGCAATCAAGCATTCCTTTGATGTTAGTACCTTAAAAAAAGATTTTGCAAAGCAGCAATATCTGAAAGAGAGTGGGAGATGTTCTTACAGTTATTCTATCAGGTTGTTGTTATGGTTTGCCAGCAGCAGGTGTGGACAGCTGAGGTCTCGGAGAGCGAGGACTCAGGTGAGGGGCCTGCGTGCGATGCAGGGATGGGGCTAGGACTATCAGGGAGTGGAATGCTGCCTTCAGAGATTGTGGAGGCTGGCAGCAGTGAGGAAGAAGTCCCCGAGGAGCCTGTGCCCAGTGCGCATGAGTACAGGACTGCTTGAAGGAAAGAGCAGCTGCAGCAGCACCGACGACTCGGGAGTAAGGCTGCAAGGTAATGGTCCCTCCCTCAAAATATAAAAGCCAGCTGAGAAACCAGAGTTCTTTGCAGGAAGCAAAGAAGTTTTTGCACTCAAGCCTTGTGGATGTTCGGACTCTCTTAGTTTGTGTTTGGAATATTGTGTCTGAAATATTTCTTGGCAACTTTATCTAGTGTTCTTGGCAGCCTCGCACAACCTTGGCAAGGCTCGTTCTTATCAGAGACAATTAGTTTGAAACAGCCTTTTAACCGTGAAGGAAGGGAATTCGTAAAGAATCATTAAAAGGTTTTGCTGTTACCTCCATTTCGTGTTGGTTTCCTTGGAACAAGGTTTGGGTCAGAACAGTTTTCAAAGCTATTCATGATCCAAAAAGCTGAGCTATTTATTTGGTCCCCCGTTACGAAGTACAAAGGCTGGAATCAAGAGAATGTTTTTTTTCTCCTCCAAAGGAAAACATCCAAGGGTGCATAGTTACAGTTTAAGAGGCAAGGGCTGCCACAAATGCAACACTGAAGATCCTAGGAATCTAAGCAAATTCTAGCAAAGAATTTCTCCAACAGCGTAAGAACAGCAGGACTGAGAATATAATGGCCATCCCTCCCCAAAAAGAATGTGAAGTTCAGCACAATTTGGAGAGCTAATTTCATTTATGAAGTCTCTCTCTCTCTCTCTCTCTCTCTCTCTCTCTCTCAAAGACCAACAAACTCTGTGCAGTACAGTTGCCAATTTTTCTCCTTGAGGGGCTCCTGGGTGAAAGGCAAGTGGAAAGTCCGCAGTTGAACATCTTCCCATCTCCAGCAGTGAAAGCCTAAACCACAAATTTATTTATTTTTTGCTTTTTCATTCCGGTATTTCCACTTAAGTGCCAGCTGCTAAAAAGCTACCATTTAAAAATGCATTGATTGATTAAACGTCTATGTTGTCCATCTTGCCAGAAAAAAAAAAATAGATAGATCTTGTACAGAGCACATTCAACATTTTACTTAAAATCCCAAAATATCGGTTGGGTTCGCAGAACATCCTAAGTCATGATATGCTTTAACTACTGTCCACAACAGTAGTTTATAAAGTAAATCAGGATTATGCAAAGTGTGGTTATGTCTTAAGAGCTGACTCACTTGAAAAGTCAATCATGTTAGGAGTGATCTGTGGAAAAAGGAGAAGGGGCCACCCTTGTAGCTGGAAAGGAAAAAAAAAACCCTTCTAAGAGTTCAGTGCGAATTGTTCCTAAGTAGGTCTGCCAACCATTGACACCCAAAACTCCTGTTATCACTCTGCAGATGTTAACAAGGTCTGTTTATTTTGCAGGCTGTTGTTTGCACTAGTAAGGCTTGTGCGTAATTCAAAGTGATAATGCTCACAACCAGGGAAGGTCGAACAACCAAAAGTTACATCATAAATGGCCCTGAGAATTGTGCAGAGTCTTCTGATTCATTGCACTGAATTCACGTCACTGGAAACCATGAAGTTAGAAGCTTCACCAGAGATGGCAAGCTGCTGTAAATTGGCAATAAAATAAAATAAAATATAAAAGCAAACATGCTTTTCTGCTGAAGAACGACCACAAAAACCACTTGTTAATCATAAAGACCCTCATGGTATCCAGGAGTAGGGCAAAAGAGAACAAATCCCATTCCCTTCTAGCACTGATGGTGTTACCTAGTTAGGTAATGAAATGTCTGCAAGAAAGCAAGCTCAGAGAGCCCCAAGGACTTCCCAGAGCAAAAGCTGTAAACGGACTGCTATCCACAAAAGCTTAGTGGTGTTACAAGGTTATTTCTACAGGTGGCTAAGCCATAGTGTGAACCTAGTCACCACAGTTTATCGGCCACAAGATATGCATGAATCATTGCTCTCTGCAATTTTTCACTAACCCATGGCTAAACTACAACTACAATTTAACATAATATACAATCCTCAGTCTATTTGTTAATTTTGTTCTTGCTGATCTGGTTTAGTTTTCTCTTGAAAACTAAATTAATAATATTGTAACATAATAGATTGGGGTTAAAATGCTTTGTCTCACTTTTAAAGCCAATCCATAACACAAGGAACAAATGCAACATACCACAATCAAGTCTCTGTTTCTCTCCTACGTATTCAGGAATATAGCTTTGGATTTAGGCTGAGACATGGGTTTTTTTGGCATGCTTCCATATATGTCCTCAAAGGACCTGACATGATCCAAACAGCAATTTTTTTAGCAAGAGAAAAAGATTTTTTTAAAAAACTAGGTTTATTAATTGCCCTACTATGCAATAGATGGAATTAGCTGGGTCCACATAGCATACTAAGCCATAAACCATGTTTAGAAACATCTAGGCTGGGTTTCAATGAATTGTAAAATCAAAACCCACCAAACCATTTTATGCTGCAAGGTTTGAGGTCTTCTGAATTCCATCCTACAAGTTGATCATGTCCAGCGAAGCCTCTGTCAAAAATCTCCCCAGGAAGTGTCATTAAGTAAACAGGTTCATCTATTAACTACTTATAAAAATTATAAGCAACATTTTAAACAGAGGCTGGGAAGCTTTTGAGGGGCTCCTGGTTGGAGAAGTCTGCAGCCAACACCACCCTTTAGAAAAACAATACTACCCCCTTGTTACAACTGACTAAAATTCTATGGGCAGCTATAGGCCAAGCGTCCAGCGTAAACTGTAGATTCCAACGGCTGAAACATACACAAAAAAATCTTTGACACAAAATGTTAGCTTCACCGAAAGAAGAAGCTGAGCAGCAGAGCAAGAAATGAAAGCAAGATTTTCCTGCTGGAACTTGTTTTTCATATTGTACTTTTCCAGGTTCTTGTAAATACATTAATTGCTGATTTTGGGTATCTCAGTCTCATTTTACACTGACAACACAATTCTGGGAATGTGGAGGCTCTTAGATAGGGACAGCCTAAACAGAGATTGCTAGCCATTCAATCTTGCCGGATGAATTTTAAAAAGGGAGAACATCTTTGTAATTTATTCTGGAACTTTGCACTCACACATCAGGTTTAGCCATTTTAAAGCCAGCCTTTATGAAATAACCGACAATGATCTAGGCTTTGGGTATCAAGTTAACTCATAAACCGTGGTTTGCAAACCACAGAAGCTGGGTTCCTGCGGCACATGATGTCCAAGACATCTAGTGGCATGTTAGCTTAGCCTGATGCACAAATCCAACCAACAGTTAAGACCAAAATCCCTTTGGATGACTATGGTTAATAAATACCAAAGGACTGCCTTTCAAACGTAATCCATGCACTGAAAGACTGCCAAGGGAACAAGTTCTAGGCTTCAGAATGATTGCTGATCAATATTAAGATTGCTGGATTAGGTGATCCAGTTTAGAACAAAATGCTCAGCCAAGTTAGTTCTTCCTGGCGCATAAATATCCAGGCGGCATCACAAGACCGAAGACCGAAGTAAACTCAAGAGAATTAAAGTCAGCTCTCTCTCAAACAGTGCTGGCCCAATAATCAGGTGTCTTAAAACCAAACAGATGGGAATTCACATGCTTGAGCACTCCTTTATCTGCAGGCACAAGTCCTTCAAACATAGCAAGCCCATGAGTCAAGGTGAAGGGTCAGGGCCTTGTTAACTAACGAAAGAAGTGGGGCAATCAATAGCTAAGTGAGTATTTGTGGGGGGTAGGTAACAGCAGAGTAGCAAGCACAGGAAATGAACTAAGTGCAGTTCCTTGTGCATTTACAGGAAATCTTCAACTGACATCCACAATTGGGATTGGACCCTCTGTTGCTGAGTGATGCAGTCATTCAGTGCGTCATGCCTGATTTTATGACATTCTTGCCATAGTATAAGCCCTTACACTTACATACCGCTTCACAGTGCTTTACAGACCTCTCTGAGCAGTTGACAGAGTCAGCCTCTTATCCCCAACAATCTGGGTCCTCATTTTACCCACCTCGGAAGGACGGAAGGCTGAGTCAACCTTGAGCAAGTCAGGATCGAACTGCCGGCAGTGGGCAGAGCCTGCAATACTGCATTCTAACCATTGTACCAGGAAGGAAGGAAGGAAGGAAGGAAGGAAAGAAGGAAGGAAGGAAAGAAGGAAGGAAGGAAAGAAGGAAGGAAGGAAGGAAAGAAGGAAATAAGGAAATAATAGCACTTAGACTTATATACTGCTTTACAGCGCTTTGCAGCCCTTTCTAAGCAGTTTACAGAGTCAGCCTGTTCCCCCCAACAATCTGGGTCCACATTTTACTGATCTCAGAAGGATAGAAGGTTGAGTCAACCTTGAGCAAGTCAGGATCGAACTGCTAGCAGTAGGCAGAGTCAGCCTGCAGTACTGCATTCTAACCATTGTACAAGGAAGGAAGGAAGGAAGGAAGGAAGGAAGGAAGGAAGGAAGGAAGAAGAGCAATAGTCTTATATACTGCTTTATAGTCCTCTCTAAGTGATTTACAGAGTCAGCCTATTGCTTCTAACAATCTGGGTCTTCATTTTACCACCCTTGGAAGGATGAGTCAACCTTGAGCCTGGTGAGATTTGAATACTGCACCACCATAGTCATTAAGAACATGGCTGTAAAAGAAATCCATCCTCCCCTATTGTCAGAAGCCCCCTGGGAAGGTTGCAAATTCCTGCTCCATCGGCAGGCAGTCCTCAACTTATGGCAACTGCTTCTGTTGCTAAGTGGCACAGGTGAGTGGGGCATTAAGTGGATCACACGGTTGTTAAGCCAATTCCAGTTTCCTTGCTGACTTTGCTTGCGAGGTTGCAAATAATGATCATGCAACACTTATTATAACCATTATAAATACAAGCTGGTTGCCAGGTTCCTAAATTCTGATGACATGGTCATAGGGGTGTTGCAAATAATCATAAGGGTATATCTGTGTTCACAAATATTATTCTATTCTATGACTCCCTTGGTTTTCAATCAATGAGAATAGAGCTGCAAGGGGACTTTGAGGTCTTCTAGTCCAGCCCCCCACTCAAGCAGGAGAGCGTTTACCGTTTCAGACAAGTGGCTGTCCAGTCTCTTCTTGAAAACCTCCAGTGATGAAGCAACCACAACTTCTGAAGGCAACTTCTGTTCCACTGGTTAATGGTTCTCACTGTTAAGAAGTTTCTGCTTAATTCCAGCTTGCTTCTCCCCTTGATTAGTTTCCAGCAAGATTTTGACCTATGTTCTGTGAATCTAGCCAGCTGGAGGTTAATGTAAACCCTGGTGTACCCACAATGGAAACGCTTACACAGGAATAAATTCCCTAGGGACACTAATGCTGGTTTACTACCTTTTTCCACTCAGTGCTCTGCAGATGTATAGACTGCAACTGTCTTATTATGGAAACCGGCTTTCAATATTATCTGCAGGGCACAAAACCATCTGGGACATCTATAAGATAAAGAGTATAAATTCCTATTAATGGTTTAAAGAGCTACAGATATGTTCCGAGGTTCTCGGTGAATCATAAATTATTTGGCTTTAAAGGTTACCAGTATCTTCAACCAGGGTAGAGAAAACGGTGCATTGAAATTAATTATTTGTAAAAGAAACAAGTAAGCAAAATACACGTAAGGGCAAAAGCCACAGATGGGGAACGAGAAGGAGAGAAGAAAGGAGAGAAGAAAGGAGAAGGGGAGAAGGAGGAAGGAGGAGGAAGAAGAGACGAGGAGGAGGAGGAGGAGGAGGAGGAGGAGGAGGAGGAGGAGGAGGA
>NW_020769373.1:1103324-1121210 GCF_900518735.1 Pseudonaja textilis | reverse complement strand
GAGGAGGAGGAGGAGGAGGAGGAAGAAGAAGAAGAAGAAGAAGAAGAAGAAGAAGAAGAAGAAGAAGAAGAAGAAGAAGAAGAAGAAGAAGAAATAATAATAATAATAATAATAATAATAATAATAATAATAATAATAATAATAATAATAATAATAATAATAATGTCCACCCTCCAGGGTTAACTTTGCATTGAAACAAGATCTAAAGTATAGACTAGTTATCTATTGTTACATAAGGCCAAGGAAACCTGAGATTACATCAGAAGAAAAGTAAATATCTAAGGAATATGCAATTGTGTTTTTATGCAAGTATCTGACCCAGAAGATGGGAGGTGGCTGTTTGCTTTTCTCTTGATTGTTTATTCTCAAAGAACGAATCCTGCGTAATCGCCTAGCAAAAATATTACAGGACAAGAAAACTGAAAAAACATCCCACTCTATTACAAGGCTGGGCCATGTTCGAGTTGACTGCCTCTTTCCATTTACTCATCCTTCTTGCTTCTTTTCTATTCTTTCCTCAAGTTCCAACTCAAAGGACAGACAACATGTCCAAAAGCAAAAAAACGGAGCCTTCTTGGGTATCTCCCCTTAAATAAATGCCAGAAAATTAATGGGAGAAGCCAGGATATTTAACCAAACAAGACTTAAGGGCAAAGACTACCCATACTTTATCCTGGCATAATTCAATAATTCATAATTCATCAATCAGAATAGCAATGAAAGAGACCTTGGAGGTCTTCTAGTCCAACCCCCTGCTCAACCACGAGACCCTATACCTTTTCAGACAGGTGCTGGCTGGCCAGTCTCTTAAAAACCTTCAGGGATGAAGCCCCTACAATGGGGGGTCTTCAAACTTGACAGCTTGAAGACTTGTGGACTTCAGCTCCCAGAATTCCTGAGCTAACATGACTGGAGGAGGAATTCTGGGAGTGGAAGTCCCCAAGTCTTCAAGCTGTCAAGTTGCCGTACAACTTCTGGTGGTAAGCTGTTCCACTGGTTAATTGTCCTCACTGTTAGGAAGTTTCTCCTTAATTCTAGCTTGCTTCTCTCTTGGATTGGGTTCCATCCAGTGTTTCTTTTCTTGCCTTTTGGTGCTTTGAAAAATAAGTTGACCCTCTCGTTTTTGGGACAGCCCCTCAAGTACTGGAATACTACTATCATGTACCACCCTAAGCCTTTTTTTTCCCCTCTAGACTGGCCATCCTCAATTCCTGCAACCGCTCTTCATACCGTTCAAGCTAAACCATCTTAGTTGCTTTTTAGTTGTTTCTAATTTTTAGGATCTTTGGATGCAGAGCTGGGCTCGGTCCCCAAGCACAGAGAAGGGCAGGGTCGTGGGAGAATCGCCTAAAAGAGCCACGGTCCCCGATCCCAGGGCCCGCAAGAGCCTGTCCAGCGACTCTGGCCAAGGGTTCGAGGCCAGGGGCGTTCCCGGCTCGCCTCCCTCCTTCGCCGCATGC
Organism: Pseudonaja textilis; assembly: GCF_900518735.1. The sequence goes on along the minus strand of NW_020769373.1, from coordinate 1,119,750 downwards.
TGGCTGCCTTCTCAGGCCGGCCGGCCAACCTGCTTCACCTGCCCCAATCAAGAGCCGCAGCGGCGGAGGAGTGGCTGGGGGGGGGGGCGGCAAGGAAGGGGGCCCCCCTCCCCCCCGCAAGGCCCGGCGGGGGAGGGGGGGGGGGGGGCTTCAAGTCGGGGTCCCGCGGGTGTCGCCCACCGGAAGGCAATACAGGATTGGCAGCCCAGCCCTCTTCATACCGCGCCAGGGCTGGCGGGGGAGAAAGGTCGTTTCCAAGTATAAAGTGTCCTAAAAGCCCAGGTGCGCTCAGCTACTGCAGTTTTGCAAAGGAGCGGTACTCGCCTATCGTGTGAATGCGGTGATCCGGGGCTCTTCCAAACAACCCTGCCTTGCACACAACCAGCAACCCCCCCCCCCCCCCCCCGCGGAAAACCTGTCCCCCACACTCCAAACCCCCCCCCCCCCCCCCCAAAAAAAAAACCCCAGAGCCCCATCCCTAAGGATAAGATGCCCAGCCAACCAGCCACCTACCTTCCGCAGCTCCTTCTCGATCTCGCCCGCTTTCAGCACGATGGGCCCCCGCACCGCGTACTCCACCGCCTTGACCTGCGGGTTCATGGATTCCAACGTGAGGATCTTCTCGCGAGGCGCCTTCTCTTTCAGCTGCAGCGCGGGGGCTTCGGCGGCGGCGCTGCTCCAGCCAGCCAGGCCGAACCCCGGATCCAGCCGGGCTGGCCGCCGCTCCGTCCCCATCGGAGGCTGGGCGACGCTGCGCGGGGCATTGAGCGGCCGTCGGTGGCGCGGCTCTTTGCCGGTGGCCAGCCAGGCGAGGAAGCGCACGGCCTCGGCTCGGCGCTCGGGGAGGCGAGGGGGAGTGGCGGCGACAGCAGCGGCGGCGGCGGCTTCCCTGCTCAGCCCCGACAAGCGATGCATGGTGCCTTTCAGGAAAAAAAGGAGACGAAGAAAAGGAGAAGGTTACGAGCCAGTCCCGAGGCTGTTACTCAGTTGGGGTCTTGAAACGTCTTGCAGGCAATCCAGCCGAGCTCAGAAAGCACCGAGGGCTCCTCGTTTCTTGCTGACGGCCGGGAGTTCGATCCTGACCGGCTCCAGGTGGACTCAGCCTTCCATCCTTCCCAGCTGGGTAAAATGAGGACCCAGATTGCTGGGGGCGGGGGGGGGGGGGCAAGAGGCTGGCTGGCTACCGCTTGGATAGAGAGGGCTCTAAAGCACTGTGAAGCTGTAGATAAGTCTGTAGATAAGTAGATAAGTAGATAAGTGCTATTTTCCTTCCTTCTTTCCTCCCTCCCTTTCTCCCTTCCTTCCTTCCTGGTACAATGGTTAGAGTGCAGTATTGCAGGCTCTGCCCACAGCCAGCAGTTCAATCCCGACTGGCTCCAAGGTGGACTCAGCCTTCCATCCTTCCGAAGTGGGTAAAATGAAGACCCAGATTGTTGAGGGGGGGACGGGACATAGGCTGACTCTCTAAACCCGCTTACAGAAAACAGTAGAGCAACATGGAGCGGGTGTATAAGTCTAAGGGCTATTGCTATTTGAACGCCAGCTTCAAAGGTTCTCCTTTAGCTGAGAAGATTAAATCGGGGATGGGGAGGTGGGGAGGAGAAGCCACCCTCCCCTCTTCCCCTACCACCCCCCCCCCCCCCCCAGCGCCGCAAAGGCGCTCTCCCCCCCACATCTCACCCGCACCAGCGTCCTGAGAGAAGCAGAGAAGATCTCCGCTTGCAAAAGCGGACAAGCAGAGCTAAGCAAGCGTACGCCCGAATGGCTCCGATGCTTCTTCCAGCCTCGGCCCCTCAGCATGCAAAAAAAAAGGGGGGGGGGCAGAGGCGGCGCTGGCTGGACTTGCGCCCCACGGAGCTCTCCAATGAGCGACCGGCCTGGCTGCCTTTGCAAACGACTCAGCGGCGAAAGCCGGCTCTGGAGGGGGGAAAAAAAGCCCATTGGGCGCCCGCACCACCACGCCTGCTGGACGCGGAACCGCCCAAGCGGGCGGGCCCTCTTCCCACAGCTGGCCGTGGAGGATTGCACCAGCCGAAGATGCGCTGCCTGGTGGGGCTTGTAGTTCCCCGGGGCCGCCGTTGCAGAGGAGGGGGGAGAGGAAACTACATCTCCCGGAATGCTCCCCGAGCAAAGATGACGCGTGTCTTCGCTCTGGGGTGGGTATGGGTGTGTGTGTGTGTGTGCGCGCGCGCGCGTGTGCAAGCGGGAAAGAGCAGGCGGGGCGTTCCTCTCCTCCCCCCAAAGCCACCCCTCCAAACGGAGCCAGACATTGAATGAAAATTGCAAAAAAACAAAACAAAACAAAACCAAACCCAAAGGCGGTTTTGCACGTGGAAACAGGTTCCCCGAACGTTGCAAGACTCCCCCAGCAGCAAATGCCGCGAGTGCAACCGTTAGTGGAAGAGAATGAGTTAGGTGGAAACGCTGCAGAAAGAAAACACGGTGGGGGTGTGAGACTCCGGACTTTGCGGGGATTTTGGAGTTGCGATCCTTCGCAAGTTTTCATAGGGCGTCGTCGGCCGCGGTGGAGACCCCAGCGGAATTGAGTCGCAAAAGTTATCAGCTAAGGTTTTTTTTTGCAGCCCCTGATGGGGAAAAGGATGGATGATTCAGTGTTTTCTGCAGAATGGAGACGGTTGGGGTAATTTGGCAAACTTCGGTTCTGTTGACCACAACTAGATACATTGTGCAAGCCTAGCTTCGTTGACAAATAAGGAAGAATTAAGGGACTGCCTGAGTTGTCCCCAAGGATGAAGGAACAGCTTTCAGGGATATATACAAATGAATAGATTCCTTTGAGTCTCAGTGTTTTTCCACTGAACCCACCAACTTTCTCGTGGAAAATAACCAACTTGATCAAATGATCAATTTAGGTATGGTTCATCTCAGTGGCTCTGTTTTCACAAATCCAGGATTAACTTACCCGGTTATTAGACTGACTCTGTTTTCTGGCTTCATCTGACATTAAACCATAAACTAGCCATATTTGACAGGAGAAGCTAAGCTGAAATGTGGCCCTCCAGTCTAGTTGGTGGCTCAAGGGGTGATTTATTGCAAACAAAAGCAAATAAAGCACTACTTAAAAGATAAACTAAGGTTAGTGTTTGCAAAACACGTTGTTGTTTCGCTGGGTGAGTGATGCATTATTCCAGCAAAGGAATGTATTTGTGTGTGTGCACACGTACACACGGTAGAGGCTTTGCTCAAGGAAAACGTAAACAAAAGTGTGTGAGACATTAAAATGTGTTTCACTGTTTCTATGAAATTGTGTGGCTATTAGTGTGTCAAGGGAGGAAACAAAAAGGAGGAAGAAGGCCTACTTTTCATAACTATTAACCATAATCAGTAAAACTACAACATGATTCACGTTTGAACCCAAATGACACATTATGTCATCCATGCTTCAATATCAGATGATATCTGAACCCAAAACATCAAGAATTTTCATTCCATTCTTTTTATCCCAATAGCTTTTACTTATTTATTGATTTAGACTTTGTTACTTATTGAATATGTTGTTACACAGGCTCCCTTGTAACCATCTCTAAGGTTATTAAAAATGAAACGACAAAACTGTAACAATAAAATACAATACGTTAAAAGTATACAGTGGCTCTGTTAAAAAGGGAAGGGAGAATAAAAACAAGAGTATCTCATTCAAACACAGGAAGATCTGTGGCACCGTTGCTTTTTCTTTTTTCTTGTGACATGAATGCAAAGCCCAGTCACATCCGCCAGCAGCATGATGTGACTGCAAAAAAAAATAGAAATGTTTAAGTTGCATCAACAAAAAGGTCATTTCCAGGAAGGAATTTTCTTGTTTTGATCAGGCCCCACTTCAGTTCCTGTGTTCGGATGCTTTTGGGATTCCTATGGCTTTAAAGCAAATATTGAAAAATCATTATGCAGCAAAAGGAGAAAAACATATCTTAAGTCCTGAGAAGGGAAGTAGTATTCAGAAGAGATTCAGGCTGCTCCTCGGATCCTGTGGTGTTTGAAAAGAAGGAAAAGAGTATATATAATGTGTGAATAAGACTTGGTTCCCACATCACATTAGGATTTTCTTTTTTTTTTCACACAATCAAGCTGCAACATTTGATTTGATCTCAAGATAGTTCTTATCTTGGGAATTGATTTCCTGATTTGGTCTATCCAGACAACTGACTCTTATGGCCTAAAATTCAAATCCTGGAATTGGATCCTGCATTTTACTTGTATTATTTTTATATGGTTGTAAGACTAATCAAGTAATCAACTATAACCAATCTACGATCTAAATGGCCTCAAATTCTGAAATCTGACTCTGTAATTAGAATACAGGCCAAAATTACAGGAAGTGACCAGAAAATTATCACCGATCAAATATTTACCATGATGGCTGTTGGAGTTCAGAGAAATACCCTGTTCATTGTTAATACTAAGCATGGTTAAGCCCCAGACGTCACACTCGGAGAAAATAATCAAAGCTAGCATTTGGTGTCATATGCCTATCAGGGCATAGTTCAAAGACAATTATCGCAAAACTCAGAAGCCCCACGTTCAAAGTACAACAATGTGCGCCCAACTGTGTAGTCGGTATTTGGTTGATGACCAACATAGTTTCCCAAACACACACAAAAAAACCCAACATATGCATCGTTTAGCTTTGACTTTACCTGTTAGATTAATCTGGTTGTGTTTACTTGTCCCCATAGTGCAGAAGATGAATCTAACTGATTTTGCTTTGCCCAGGAAATTGTCTTTAAGTGGAAAAAATGAAAACCCTAGTGTGATGTTGGAACCAATATACTAAACCAGAAAGAGGTTGACCATGGTCAGTGGCTGCCAACCAGTGGACCGGGAACCACTGGTGGTCCGCAAGAAAATGTTGGTGGTCTGCAGAGAAATGTCACCCACAAAGCACACCACAAAGCAATTAATCCAGGCTGTGTGAGAACACAAGGCTGCACCACCCACATGGCCTGTGGGAACACAAGGCTTGCATCACTTGCATTGTGAACAACACGAGGTAGTGAGGGGAGGGGGAAAGGGAGGAGGGGGAACCACGCCTGGCCTGGCCACCGGGCTGTTTCTTTCCACTTCTTTCTTCTTCTGCTTTTGGCTGCACACAAGGAAAGCAGCAAAGGTCTTTCTTTCTCTCCCCCAAACTCTGCCAGAAATGAATCTTTGGGACCCTGCAAGGCCTCCTGCTCCAAGAGGCTGTGGCGGTGTGACAAGTCTCACAAAGACTCATTTCTGGAGGAGTTTGGGGAAGAGAAAGAAAGACTTCTGCTGCTTTCCTTGCATGAAGCCAAAAGTTTCTCCCCCCCGACTTGCGGAGAACAGAGTTGGAGATCCTGCGATCCTGGTATCCTGTGATCCCAGAATGATCGATTGGTAGGAAAATGGGGTGGGGAATTTTTCTGCAGACTTTTTTTTGGATTTTCCCAGGGACCCTGGTCCATGGGATTTAAAATTATGAGTTTGGTGGTCCCTGAGGTCCAAAAGGTTGGCGAACTCTGGTTTAGATTAAGGTACAACCCCAAAAATATAATAGGAAATATTGGTGATGCATTTATAATATTCCAGTTTGTCTGAATATATATATTTTTCATTTTATATTTTCATGTATGTTGTAGAATATATTTCTGTTGGCTCAGTGAAACAAAGCTTAAAATAGAAACCTTTGTTGATCCAGAAACCAAATGTTGTTAATTAAGCTAAGAGTTTGGTAACAATTTGTTATTTTTCCATTTGTAATATATATATTGGGCTCCTTATTTCATTTTGTTTTATACATTTCTTCCCTTGGAAAATACAGTTATGTATATTGTTGTAGCTCGCATGCTTAAACAATAATCCATCCGAGGTTCGCTTAATGTTTTTTAAAATGTCAGGCTCACATTCCTAAGATCACAAACAAGCTCAGTCAGGCTTTTTATATTATTCTTTTTTATGGAACTAAATACCCATTTTTCATGTTTGTACAATTTAGCTCAATGTTTTTGGCAACCGTTCCAGTTAAAACAAAGGTAGTGTTTTTATGAACAGCACGCAAAGAAAATATTCAGACGGCATGTGTTGTAACTTGCATCTAGTTAGGCCCAACGGAAGAGAAGCTGTATAGGGGATACGCTTTATCTCACACACACACAGTTTAATTATGCCAGTAATTGGATTTACCATTGCTAAATCAATGATTATAGATCATCAAGTTAGAGCTAACAATTAGCAATTTAGCCATGATGGTTGCTAGGCTGACTCTCTTTTCTGGATTCATCTAAACCACAAATTAACCATATGTACAGGAGAAGTTGGGCTAAAACATCCTTTAGTATGTGGCTTGCCAGCTTGTGATTTATTGCAGCAAACACATAGAATTTTGCACTGCTCAAAGATAAACTTGTGTTAGTGTTTGCTTCCCCAATTTAATCTTCCAATGGTGAACCCGTAAACAAGCCCATTCATCTTGTGCCAGTTGGCTTCTCCCATTTCCTTCCACCTTTCTCAGGATTATAGACGTCTTGAGAGGACTGTATCTTTGTATAAATGTGTCCAAGATAGGATAACCTGGGCCTGGTTGTTCCCCATTGCCTTTGTTTGTCAGAAGGTCACAAAAGGTGATCATATGACCCCAAGCAGCGCAGCCATAAATACATGCCAGTTGCCAAGCATCCGAATTTTGGTCATGTGACCACTGGGATGCAATGGTTGAAAGTGTGAAAAATGGTCATAACTCACTTTTCTCAGTGCTGTTGTAACTTTGAACAGTCACTAAATAAACTAGCTGTATCTTCATTGGCATCTTTAAGGCTGGTGGCTATACGGGACCTGTTTTCATTAGTTTTTCCCCACTAAGCTCAGAGATGAATTGTAAAAATGAAACAAAGCGTAGAATTCCAAAATTGAGAGTAGCTCTAATAATCAATTGAGTAGCCTTCATGTTACTGATGTTGATAGGAGCTATAACTGAACATAACTGCTAGATTAAAGACTGATGTAGCAAGTAATTCTATTATTGGACAGCATTAGAAACAACTGTTATAAAGCTTATGCCTTCTTAGTCTAAGCATTTCTTTGTCATTCCTGCAACATTGGTTTTATCTTTTATTGAGAAAACTATATTTAAAATATATGGAGGGAAGGAGAGAATCAATCAAATGACAATGTTGATCCAGAATTTTTCAACAATAAAGAAGACCCGTGGAAGGTATTCTAATGCATAAGACAGAAAGTTAAAATGACACCCTATTTGCATAAACCCAGAATGATTTATGATTCACTGGCCTTGTTTGCTGAAATCCATGTTAATTGACAATTACTGGTAGCTTCTAAAACTAGTTTTCAGACATCCGTGGATAGAGTTGGAAGTGATGTAATATTATTACCATGTCTGTGAACTGGCCAAAACAATATCTATTATGAAATGAATATAAGGAGATTTATGGAGAGCAAAGGAAAAAATTAAAGTGAAAGGTTACGTTCCTGTTAAGCATAAATCATTAGTATTGTAAAACAGCAACAGAGTAATAGATTGATTGTTCCCAAAGGATATGAATGGATCTATGGATCTATTTGGGGGGGGGGGGGAATTCTAATTTGATTTATAGGATTTTTCTTTAATGTGTATGCAATTAATCATAGGAAAATCACATTAGTGTTGTAAGAAATGCATTAACTGGGACTAAGAGGAAAGAAGTATAACCTCCATGTATTTATTCTTGGCGTATTCATTGTAAATATTTCTGCCTCTGTTTTTTGTGGTTTGGTAGCATGTTAATTCTGCATGGATTGGGAGTTCGTATTTGATAAACATAATTAATATTTTCAAATTCAGTTATGATTTGTTACAGTTTTTTACTTCTGCCCTAAAGTTTTCGGCAACCTGTGGATTTCCTTCATTTTTGCTGATTACACCATGCATTTTATAAAGCAGCTGGAAAAAGTTAATATGTAAAAGTTACTGTCCTTGAGTAACGCTGTACTAGTTTTCACAGAATTGAAACTGTGGAGGAATAGACTTGTAGGAAACTTGTAGGAATAGACTCTTCGCCATTAAGGACTTTGGGAAACAAAACTGAACTCTTGAAACACACAGCATCCGCATGGATGAAGAACTGTGGGGAATGGTGCACAGAAAGGCAAGATTAAACTTGCTTTCACAGACATTTTTTTCCTTTGGAATGTTCTGCTCATTTCAATGAGGCAATTCATATATGTGAACATCCACCCACATCATTTGATGGGGTGAATTAATGTGCTAAGTATTCTAGCTTAGGGTTATAACAACAAACGTAGGGCAAAATGATGGATGAGCTTATATGTGAAATCTATGTTTATATTTATAATTGCCTCTTTATAACTGCCTATCTTTGGAGTTATTGATAAATTCATAAAGTAAAATGCCTTCTTCAGGTTTTAGTTGTTGCTATCTTTTGTTCTGTACTGACCCTCATGGGAATATTTGCAAGATGTGGTCAAAAAAATCAAGATGGTAACCATCATGGTTTAATTGAAGTTCTGCCCACATGCAAGATTCATAAAAAAACAAGTGGAGCTTCCATTTCAGGTACTATCCCGACTTTTAAATCGCATCCTGGAGACATCCCTACAATCTTATAGGCATTTATTGGCCAACATTTTGTCTTGATGTTGGTGCTAATGTTTGAAGCCAAGCCGTCCAGCATTGCTTTGGATAATGAGATGGGAGGTATTTAAATTTAGTATTGCTTTTTAAAGAAAAGAGTATTGTAGGACTGAGCAAGATGTCAACCCAGTTAACTTGAGATATTTATGAATAGAATAGAATAGAATTCTTTGTTGGCCAAGTGTGATTGGACACACAAGGAATTTGTCTTGGTGCAAATGCTCTCAATGTACATAGAAGAAAAGATACATTCGTCAAGAATCATCAGGTACAACACTTAATCTAGACATCTAGGAATCTAGAAAGGAAAGAAGGAAGCAAAGTCATCCCTTTCTCTGCTCATCATCTTTTCCATAGATCTGGACAGCTAGGAAGTGTGGTTCTCTTGTAATGCAAAATTTAGTAACTGGTATGGAGCAAACATGAAAAGCAGTATTTTTCTGCAGCTCGATCCAACTCAACTTTGGAGATAGCTCTTTTTTCAAATTAAAGCTTGATTCACCACCATTAGTAGGAGATACTCGTTTTCCCTTTCTTCTTTTGAGTATTCAGACAAAATGATTTTTCATGTGGAAGATTTATTATAAGAGACTTGAAGTTTGCCAACTCTAACTTGTAGGTGAATTGGCTGGAACTAAATCGATAAATAAAAATTATATATATTTTTTAAACTAAAGAAAGATTTGCACAATGTCTTTCCTACAGACCTAGTAAGGAGCAGGTTAAGTCTATTGACAGGAACCAAAATGGTCTCTTCTGCTATGATGTCTTTTCCCTTCCATGTTACTTGGGTCATATGAATCTTGAGAAAAATGTTCCCACATTGCTTTTAACAGGGTTTGTTAAAAAGTTTTGCATTGCACAACATTTTTAGCTTGCTTCCACTACTGATGTTGGCAGTAGCTGGTTTTCATGCAATTAGCATGCCTGCAAAACCATTTGGCTTGGTTGGTTTAGGATTCCTTGCCCTGAAAATCCCAGATAAAGATTCATTCTTGACCCAAGTGCAGCATGTTGTATGAATACTCTACTTCTAACCGGGGCATGGGGAGCTTTGCTGAAAAACAGGGCTGCTCAGTCTAAGCGACTTGAAGATAGATGGACTTCAATTCCCAGAATTCCTCACCTAGCATGGCTGCCTAGGGAATTCTGGGAATTGAAGTCCACCCACCTTTCCAGCACCACTGACTCTTAGGACATTGATTCATCTTTTTCTTCACTGCTCTCAGGAATTAAAATGTGATGAATTTTGTCTATGATAACAGTAACTGGGCACCAGCATTCTCGAGATACAACGACTGGAACCTATTTTATTTTTATTTTGAGAAATTATTAGAGAATTTATGGCGGCGCCCTTTCAGTTTTCCCTCCTGAGGAGAATTTTTTTTTCCTTCTCCTTCCCCCTTCTTAAACGTTACTGGGGCAACTAGCCAGCCCCGCCCCTTTCCCGGCGTCCGTATCCCTTCAGCCAATCCCGGCGCTTACAAAAAAAAAAAAGTCTTTAAACCACGCCCCGGATTCGCTCGCGGACGAGAGGGGTGCGGCTTGGCTTTCCCCAACGGTTTCGGGTTTCTGTTCCGGCCTTTGAAGAAGGAAAAAAAAAAAAACCCGACCCCGAGGCGGCGTCACGTACGCATGCGCGGCCCGTTCGTAGACGGAGGGAGTCGTGTGTGCTTTGTGGGGAGGGGAGAAATTTAAGAAAGGAGACGCTGATCAGAAGTCAAGGAGGGGGGCGCTCGCGAGCGGTCGCTTCCTATTGGCTGTGGCGGGCGCGAGGGCCGCGTTCCAGGGGAGGTGGGCGGGGCGGGCGAGCTCACGCGCGCTCCGCCGTTGCTCTTCGGCCGCAGTCGGCGCGCCGCCACAGAGCTGGGCGGAAGCATGTCTGCCGGCCGGGCCAAAAAAGTGAAGATGGCTACCAAATCGTGCCCCGAGTGCGACCAGCAGGTGAGAGCCTCACCGCCGTCCCTGTTTCAGGGCGGCTGGCTGCCCTGCCGCTGCCCTTTTCCCCTCTCCCTGCGGCTTGGTCCACCCTCCTGCCCGGGATAGCACACCTGTCCCATAGAGGTGTGCTGCCCGCGTGGTCTGCCCAGGTGCTGTGGGGAGGGCAAGGATGCCCTCTTCTTTGCACCCTACCCTGGGTGCTTCTGGCTCGGGTCCCAGCTGGGAATCCTCTCCCCAAAGCACTTTATTTTAACCTGTCCTTTTGCAAATGCTGCCCATAATAGGTAAATAGTTGGGAGCTTGCAAAGCCCAGCCAGGTTAGGCACAAGGCTGTAAATCAGATTTTTTTTTTCCCCATTCTTCTTCTCAGCCTGATGTTCCGCAAAAAGATTAGCCCTTCCTGGCCCTGGCTTGTTCTGCAAAAAGATTAGCCCGCCCTGGCCCCTGGCCCTGGTGGGCACAGGGTTGGAGAAGCTGCAAATCAATTGCTCTGGTTTTCCAGCCTTGCAATATTTTACAAAGAATTTGGGAGGGTGGGGGGGATAAATTCTGGATAAAGGCCTCGATGATGATCCCTGGAGGTGTGATCTGGAAAAGGGAAAAGAGTCTGGGTGACATTAATTCTCCTTATGCTGTAAAATGAGGACTTGCTTCCTAGGGAAATTATTTGCATGCTGATTCAGAATTTGCCAATTGCATGCAGATTTGCATACAGGGCAAGAATTAGAAAATGGCTAGAATAGCTGACCGTACAGTTTTAGTTGAGCTAAGGGCACGTACTCTGAAATATAGATGGTTTTAATCTTTGCCGTTATTACCATGCTTCCTGTAAATGCTTTCCTGCCCCCACCCATGTTTTGTGGTATTAATAAGCTTTAGAGCCGTTACCATCCGTTGGACAAAAATATGTCAGTTTTACAGTTATCAGCCTGCTGTTAGTGAATGTGTTGATCTGGGCGGGAAATCCCTTTTGTTTGTACTGGTTTATGCAGATAAGTTATCTTTTGGTTTTCCAGTTAGAGGCTGTTTAACTTAAAAGCTTATATATATTTTAATCTGTGATCTACATAAAGCAAACTCAGATTTTGTTTGTTGTGAAACAATGCAGAAAAGCTTTCTGAGGAAATGAGAGTGCTGGAAAAATGGTTATAACGAATGAACTTTTGTTTGAGTAGAGCAGTTTGGTGTCATCGGTAAGGCATCTAGCTACAAGCCAATGGGCACAGAGCCAGTTGGGTGACCTTAAGCCAGTCACTCTCTCTCAGCCCTAGGAAAGAGGCAATGACAAACCACCTCTAAAAATCATGCCAAAAAAAATGGCAAGAGACTTTTTCCAGCTGGTCCCCAGGAATCAATACAAAAATATCTCTTTGAAAGTCTGTTTATTTTAGGTTTAAAATGATACAGTTCTTTATTTTGGTAAAAAAATAATGTTTATTAAACTTGGGAAAATATGTAGCTAACCTAGTAGAGTTTGACATTTTATTTTTATTTAAAAATATAATACAGTACAGCTTCAGTTGAAGAGTATGATTTGGAAGGGAACTTACACGCATTATATTCTTTAGTTCTGTTTCCTCTTGGCAGAGTACTTCAGTAAATAAGCCTGGATACTGCTGTGAGAGTGTTCAACTGTTTTTTTCCCCTGTCTTTAATGATTTTCCATAACAAGAGAAAAAAGATAGGCAAAATGTTGTAAGAATTCAGGATAGTTTTATGTGGCAGATGATGCAATATCTAGGCTAACATAAAATTCTGAGAACAAGGCTGTGCAAGCATAATAGAGGTAGTTCTAGACTTACAACCACAGTTGAGCCCAAAATTCTGTTGCAAAGTGAGTCATTGAAGTGAATTTTGTCCCATTTTATGACCTTTCTTGCTACAGTTGTTAAGTGAATTGGTTGTTAAGTGAGTCTGGCTTCCCCATTGACTTTGCTTGTCAGAAGGTTGCAAAAGTTGATCACATGACCCCCCCAGGACACCTCAAGGGTCATAAGTATGAATCAGTTGTCAAACAGCTGAATTTTGATCATGTGACCATGGGGATGCTGCAGAGGTTGTAAGTATGGAAAATGGTCATAAGTCACTTTTTCCAGTGCCATTGTAACTTTGAACGGTCATACTAAATGAACTATAGTAAGTTGAGGACCTGTAGAAGCTTCCTTTAGAAGCATCTTAGGTCTGTGCATGTTAATGGGACTGCATGATTGCAACATTTCTTTCTTAAATACCAGGCGGTTGCCAGCAATTTGCAATGTAAATCCCTTTGCTTGTTTCAAGCTGCCTCACAGAGGTTGAATTTGAGTTGGTTAGTTTCAGTGGTTTGTGCCTTTTACTGGTTGTGTTATGTTTGTTTTGATATCCATGAGGTATTTGCTAAAAGCTAAACCATCTTAAGCTCTTTCAGCTTCAGACTTTATCTAACAAAAAAGTTTATTTTGGTATGTAAAGTATTTCTACAGCGGAAGAATTTCCTGCAAGTTGGATGCTTTGTGGGAAATTACTGTTCCTGGCCAGCCTGGAAATTCTAATTGTGAAATATTTGAAGGAAATTTAGGTTGAGGGTGATATAAAAAGCAAGAAATCTACCCTCGTGTTCAAAAACTTGTACGTTTAAGTAAGGAAATCCAAACCATGTCCTATTGTATGTGCTCACATGTTTACACATTTACAAAGATAGCACACAAAACAACAGAGGCTGTATTGTGAACTTGTTTGCAGTGGTAAGGGTAAAGTGGGTTTGTTTTTGGTTTTTTGTGGCTTTAGGCACAACTGATCTGGTGTAACTTTTCAACGTTAGGCACTTTTCTACTGTACCATTCAGAAATTTGGGCTTTGATTGCTGATGTGGTATTTCATTGCCCCCAAGATCTCCGTTTTTTGCTTACCCCCCCATGAGAGGCAGTTTTGCAGTTTAATTTATTTTGCAAGGCTCATGCCTCGAAAATGTTTATTTCTCATTCTGATGATATTTGAACTTGAAACCTGATCCAGTCAGGCACACTGAAACACTTCCCCCCTGTTAGGGAAGATATTTTGAGTTTCCTAGTTGAAAAAAAAACCCGAAAAGAGCTTGATATATATGGGAGGGAGAAGCTTTTTTTCCCTGTGATAATGCTATCATGTGAGGAAATCCAATAAAGCTGAGTGCTTGAGAGACTCAGGCTAAATAAAGAAATGTATTTCATGGTAGGCTGTAGCTTTTATTTCCCCAAAGATGGGTACCTACTGCAGCTTTAACAGGGAATCAGAATAAAGCTAAGTGGTTACCACTTACCCTATGACTAACAACTCTTTACCTTCAACTTCCTGACTCGCCCACCTCCATCCTTCAGTGATGATTAACAGCAGTGAAAAGGTCATTTTTCCTTTAAGATCTCCCAATGCCAGACTGGGGGAAAAAAATTACACACACATATTAAATGTGCATATAATTGTGTATTTTAAAACTGCTTCTACTTTTTTTTTTTTTTACATTCCTGCCAGGTTGCTGCTTAATCCTACAACAGTGTGGTTGCTGAGTTGTGTTAATGGCCTAATGAAGGGCTAAAAAACAGCACTGAGGAATCTAAAGGGCGCCTTAAGATGAGGTGGAGATTATTGCTGTAATGTGCAATTTTTATTCTACATGCAGTTTCATTTCTGCATTGGCGTCATCATCGTTGGCTAAGACTGAAGCTGTTTTTATCCCTGTGTCCTTTTAACAATTAGTAATAACTGTGCAATGTGTAACATTCCCTTTAAAAAGTACCCTTATCTCTCTCCCCCTCATTTGCTTAATGTTAATTGGCATTTTTCAAAACATATAAAAATATGTCATATCCGTCTGTTCTTTTCTTTAAAAAAAATTACAGTTGAATAATACTTTATTAGAACCATTTGACATGTCCTCCCCAAAAAATATTTTGGGGGTTTTCAGATGCAGGATGTAAAGCAAAATGAAATCAGGAAAAAAACAGGCCAATAATAATAATAATAATCCAGGCCAGTCAGAAGAACTACATCAGTCAACGATTTAAGGTGGAGTCATCAAAGAGAAGATTGCTGTTTTAGTTTACTCTCCTAACTGGTACCCAGGGTTCAAGTGATACCTAATGGTGACTTGGTCCAACTAAGTTGGATAAGCAAAAATCAAAACCACGTGAAGGCTTATTAATAAATAGCTTGGGTGAATTCCACCAGAGTTCAGAAAAATTGGAAGCGTGCTCATTATATTGTGGCGCATGAGCCGCAGTGGTTAGAATGGAGTACTGCAAGGCTACTTCCGCTGACCACCGGCTGCCTGAAATTTGGCAGTTCGAATCTCACCAGGTTGAAGGTTGACTCAGCCTTCCATCCTTCCGAGGTGGGTAAAATGAGGACCCAGATTGTTGGGGGCAAGAAGCCGACTCTGTAAACCACTTAGAAAGGGCCAGTGGTGGGATTCAAATAATTGAAGAGCTGTAAAGCACTGTGAAGCAGTATATAAGGGCTATTGCTACTACATAGTTCTCTGTTTCTTCATGATAAAAATGCATCACCTTGTTAGCTTTATTTATTTATTTTGCAAACTTCCTCAAATACAGGAAGTCCTCGACTTACAACAGTTCATTCAGTGACTTTTCAAAGTTACAACGGCACTGGAAAAAAAGGGACTTGGGGCTATTTTTCACACTTAGGCCCATGGCAGCATCCCCATCGCCATGTGATTTGCACTTGGATGCTTGACGCTTCATACTGGTGATGGTTGCAGTGTCCCAATGCCATGCCATCCCCCTTTGCAACCTTACAACAAGCAAAGTCAATGGGGAAGCCAAATGTCAACTCGTAAAATATCTCTATGGTCTTTTTAGAGTTGCCAACAGAAAGGGGCGGGGGAAGGGGTTTGAAAGCAGTGTGGCAGCTTGGAAATTGAAAGTGCATCCCATAAATAGCTTTTCAAAGATGGTAACTAGGCGATTGAAGTTTCTGCCATGCAAAAATCTAACTGGAGAGCATGATTGATGACTCTTGGCTATGGATGTGTCCCATTGGAGAATATGAATTACAATACACCCAGGGGGTAGTGGGAAAACTAGGGTCAAGGGTGACAATGAATTATGTGTCTCAGAGTCGGCTATACCCAGGTAGTGCCAACATGTTAACTCCCAATAAATCCTTTTGAAGTTTTGGAAGTTTCTGCCAGCGCAAAAATCTAATTGGAGAACATGATTGGTGACTCTTGGCTATGGATGTTGGAGAATCTGAATTACGATACACCCAGAGGGGTGGGGGAAAACAAGGATCAATGATGATAGTGAATTGCGTATCTCGGAGTCGGCTACGCCCAGGTCATGCCGACAGGTTAACTCCCAATAAATCCTGTGCAATTTTGGAAGTTTGGTTCGAGACTCATGATTTAATTGGGGTAACTGCCGGAATCCTGACACCAGATTCATTTAATGATCGAGCAACTAACTGAACAGCCGCAGTGATTCACTTAGCAAAACAGGGCCAGAAAAGTCACAAAATGGAGCAAACCTCACCCAGGGAATGTTTCACTTAGCAACATAAATGTTGGGCTCGATTGTGGTCGTAAGTGGAAGACCCTCGGTATACTCGATTCAGGGTATGAAAATACTGCAACACCTGAAGGTCCATCCCAGAGCCCATCACCCTCCCCAGGCCAGAACAACCACTTAACTCGGAAAAAACGTATTTTCATCAAGGAACGAGAAGCTTTGGAAGAAGAAGCCTGCCCTTGATCAATTTAAGTTGTGGGGTTTTTGGAGAGGATGTGAAGTTGCAGTGACTGACAAGGCCGTACTTTGCACTAACCTTCAAGGTGGTGATGCACAAAGCAAGATTCCCATTCTCACCAAAATTGGAGAGCTTTGTGTT
>NW_020769373.1:1092965-1103314 GCF_900518735.1 Pseudonaja textilis | reverse complement strand
GTAAGATATTTACATTTTTCGCTTTGCGTGTGGGGTGGGTGGGTCTTGGACAATGACCAAAGAAAGCAAAATTAGAGAGCTTTCGCTGTGGTATAAATGTGCCATGGAGGAGTTTTGCTTTATTTAACCAGTCCCCGAAGGCTTTCTTTTACTGCTTTATAAGCTAATTCTTTTGAGCAGCCCATGCTTGTTTTGCTCCAGCGTTCTTGAAAGCCTCCAAGGAGCTATTTATAGCTCTTGTGATGAAAAGCTTTGGGGTGGGTGGTTTTTTTTTTTTTTAATTTGTAAAAAGTCTTATAATTGTTTCTTTTCCGAAACATCAGATCATAAACTGCTCTACTGCTTGGGGAAACTGGAATCAAAATATCCCTCCCAAGTCATAGTAATGTTTAAGAATTCCTGGGAGAGAGATTCAATGGCAAGATAAAAAATATATGAGAATTCTTGCTGCTGCAAGAATGTTAATGTAAATTTTCTTGGCATTTTAGTGAACCCCACCTTCAAAAAGAAGCCAGAAGCTGCTATTAGACTTTTTTTTCTTCTTCTATATTTAATGTCGTCGTTGTCTTGCTCAATAAAATAAAATCCGAAGAAATAGGATTGTTCTTCAGCAACACAGACTAGAAATGTAAAAAGGAGACTTGGAGGACTTATACTCTCTTCAGCAAAACTGAAATATGCTAGCTCTGTTTAGCACTTAAAATTGCTCATCTCCAAGGTGAAGCTATCCGCTCAATTCCTATTTAAAAAAAAAAGAATTTCTAAAATCAGGACACACTGCTGTTGATTGAAAACGGGAATAAAACAAATACCAAATGCCATTGACATAGAATCACTGTACAGGAGAGGCAGAATATCTCTGTGTTGGGATTCATACCCTAAAATTGTGTGTTTGTGTGTGTGTGTGTGTGTTTTAAATCTGCTTCCCATTCATGTGAGCTAAATTGTAATTGATTCCAGAACCATTAACATCAAACCTGCAAATTAAAAAGATAAAATAAACAAAAAGCTCCTTGGAGCAAAGCGAGTCAATGAAACCCTTGTAGTGCAACTTAAAAGGCAGCGAAGGTTGGATGCATTCACGAAAATGGCAGCTTTAGGTTATTGACCAAGGAAAACGCCATTGGGAAAGGGAGACTTTGAATGCGATCCAGCATCTGTCCAGAAACCCCAGAACCGCTTAGACTGAATCGTAGCCCTGTTCTCCATCGGAAGCTGCATCTGAACATTTGTATGTAGTGCGCGATGGGGAAATTTATTCTGTTATGCTCTTCTAATATGTGACAGTAAGCTTTCTCAAGGAGGAGCCACATCCATCAATGCTGCGTCTCGGTTTGGATTTAAAATGGCACTCGAGTAGCATTGAGCATGCATTGCCTTTCTCCTTTATTTTTTGTTGTTGTTGTTGTTGTTCAGAAGAATTTATTATTTTTAACAGCATAAATGAGAGTTCCATTTTTAGGACTAGTTCTTCTAGAGTATCAGCCTAGTTAATTACCCTTAGTTGCACAGTGAATGGCCTCCTTTGTTAATCGCAGGACATTCGGGGCGGGGTGGGGAATGCAAGCTGCACTCAAACAGTTATAATCTCCCATTCAAAGGCTGATCTTCAATCTTCATCAATGTATAGACTGTTTTAAGAGCTGTGCTGCTGGCAGTGGTTATAATACTGTGTGTGTGTGAGAGAGACGCAGCCCGGAGGGAGAGTTTTAAAAGGAAGGTTGAATTCTGTAGCATTTTTCTTTCCAGTCCAAAACTTGTTTGTGTTCCAAGGTCTCATGTTGCATTTGTTTTCCTTAAAAAAAAAAAACACCCACACACGCGCACACAGACAAATTAATAACAACCCATTGAAACAGTTTTTTAAAAAGGCAAATAATCCAGTAGGTTTGTGCTGTAAAGCACTTCTTATTTAAAACATGTAATTATCTAGGCCAGTGATGGCTAACCTTTTCGTTGTCGCGTGCTGAAAGTAGGCGCCTGTGTGTGCCTGCACCCATAACGCAATGCGCTGCACCATACAACTTTGTGCATGCACGTGTGGAACCCCCCCCCCTTTGTGCATGGTGCACGCCTCTGTGCATGCACATGCATCTCCTGCACACGCCCTCTCCATGCACGGCAGATACGCAACAATCGGCTGGCGGGAGGCATGCGCACATGTGCAGTGGATCTGTTCCAGGCGACAGCTTGAGTGCCGTCAGAAATGGCTCTGTGTGCTACTTCTGGCAAGGGTGCCATAAGTTCGTCATCATGGATCTAGGCCCACTGTGGTTGCTGGTGAGTGGGTCATCTCCAAGGATGTAAACTGCATACAAAAGTAATTTTGTTATTGTGCCAGGAAATAACCACGGTGGTATGGTGTCAGCAGATGCTTCGCAGAGGATCTTGTCCAGTGGGGTGGGATTCAAATAATTTAACGAACTGGTTCTCTGCCCTCATGATTTCTTCCAACAACCAGTTCACCAAACTGCTCAGAAAGTTAATGACCCGATTCTCCTGAACTGGTGCAAACTGGCTGAATCCCACCACTGATCCTTGTCAGATTTGTCCATTCAGAAGTAAATCCGCTGGAATTCAGTCCGTCATTTCTTTGGACAGACATGCAAATACAAAACTTTGTCCATCAAGCAGGGCCTTTTTCTTTCTTTTCCACGTCCTATGGAAAGAATTAGTTTAGTTTAGTTTATTGCCATTGCACCTCGTTTAATGAAATTAAACGCCATCTTTAAGTGAACATTTTACATAAAACAAAACAAAAAAACACATCAATTCACATTCTATACAATTGAATTGAAACACCCCAACACCCCACCCCGATATTGCATTAATAGTGCACTACACAGTAGAATTCAGCTACCCTGGGCTAGAAGCTGTTTTTCAGCCTATTTGTCCTTGTTTTTATTATCTTGTACCGTCTGCCAGATGGTAATAGTTCAAAAAAGGGTCCCCAGGATGGAGATGGATCTTTGAGAACGCTTTGAACTTTCTTAATGCAGAGAGAGCTATAAAAAACAATTGCTACCAACCTGCCTTCCATTGCACGAGTCAAAAAGAGGGATGTGAAAATATCTACAGACCCCTCACATTCGGGACATAAACTGCTTCAACTCCTTCCCTCAAAATGATGCTATAGAGCCCTGCACACCAGAACAACTGGGCACAAGGACAGTTTTTTCCCCCAAACGCCATCACTCTGCTAAACAAATAATTCCCTCAACACTGACCAACTATTTACAAAGTCTACACTAGTATTACTATTAATCTTCTCATCACTCCTTATCGCTCATCCCCTCCCACTTGTGACTGTATGACTGTAACTCTGTCTCTTGTATCCTTACGATTTATACTGACTGTTTCCTAGTATGATCTGATTGCTTATTGTACCCCATGACTATCATTAAGTGTTGTACCTGATGATTCTTGACGAATGTATCTTCTTTTACGTACACTGAGAGTTTTTGCACCAAGACAATTTCCTTGTGTGTCCAGTCACACTCGGCCAATAAAGTATTCTATTCTATTCTATTCTATTCTATTCTATTCTATTCTATTCTATTCTATTCTATTCTATTCTATTCTATTCTATTCTATTCTTCTGTTATTCTATTCCTCTTCCAAAGAGGGGAGAGGGCAACCCATGATCCTCTGGGCAATGACGCTAACCCTCTGGAGTGCTGTCCTATCTGCCCCTGTGCATTTGGCAAACCGTACACAGGTGCAGTAAGTTAAAATAACTCTCTGTGGTGCAGTGGTAGAAGGTCACCAGCAGTTTCTCATTCAGTTGTTGTTTTCCTGAGAATATTCAAGGCGGAGAACCCAGGACTTACAGTCTTCAGCGGTACAGCTCCTGGTTGTCCTTCTACACCTGTCGCCTAGGCTTGTGTTTCTCATGACAAAGAGATTAAAGCAAAGTCTCACCTTTCCTTCCTTCCTTCCCCACCCCTCCTTTTCTTGTATTTTTCCAAGGTTCCTGTTGCGTGCAAATCCTGTCCGTGTGGCTACATCTTTATCAGTCGGAAGCTCCTGAATGCCAAACGTTCTGAGAAGCTACCATCCTCTGCAGGTATCGTTTCAATTCACCTGGTTTGGGTTCAGCCCGAAACATAGGCGGTCCTCGACTTAACGGCCACAATCAAGCCCAGCGTTTTCATGGCAAAAAAATGAGGCGGTTGTTTAAATAGAGTTTTGTCCCATTTGATGACCACTCTTGCCGCGGCTGATCAGCAAATCAGTGCAGTTGCTCAGTTAGCGGCCTGGTTTGTTAACAACCAGGGCACCGCAGCCGTCATAAATATGAGTCAGTGGCCAAGCTCAATCAGTAGGGAAGCCAGATTCACTTGTCAGTTGTGTTACTAACTTCACAACTGCAGTAATTCACTTAACAACTGTGTCAAGAAAGGTCGTAAAAATGGGTCGTAAACAAAAGGTTGTAAAACTCAGTAACTGTCTCATTTAACAACAGAAAATTGGGACTTAATTGTCATAACTCAAGAACTACCTGCATTAGACATTATTGTGCAAAAATATAATTCTTTATCAACATTTAAGCTCAGAAATATTCTTTCTTTCTTGGGCTTGATTAACTCATTTCCATTTTTCCCCTTTATCGCCTCTCTTTCTTCTCCATATCTCCTTAAAACATTTTTGTTTGTTTCATTAGTGCAACTCTTTTCTATTGGTAGAGAAGATTCCTCTTCTTCCTTTCACCTTCTATATTTACATTTCTGTTTGTTGGGCTTTTTTTTTTCTGTCTTATTTTGTTCCTCTGTTTTGGGGCTTGGCAGCCCAGAGGTTCCTTGCAGATTAACATTTCTTCTACTGGAAAAACTGCTCTTAAAGTATCTTCTATGAAAAACGAGTTTGCCCAACTTCAAAAATAAGGAACGGTTCACGGGGGACTTGATTTACGACCACGTTCTGCTTTGTGCGTTTAAAGAAAGCCTGCGGACTTGGTGTTCCCACTCCTTGTCCAGCTTAAAGAAGCCGAAGAGAAAATACAGGATGGAGCAAACCTCTCTGAACAATTCCAGATCTGATAACGTGTGTGTGTGTGTCTGTTTTGAAAATGTCTTGCCGCAGAAAGCAGAAGTGATGCTAAGAGAAGGCGCACGGAGAGAGTCAAAAGGGAGAAGATCAATCCCGCGGTAAATAAAGACTTAGAAAACAGGAAAAGATCCAGATCGCACAGTCAGTCAGATCACAGCCGAAGAGGAAGAGGAAGGCCCAAGGCGGCGTCATCTAAGAAGCACGATGAAGAAAAAGGTAACGAACATTATTTGTTAAGTTGGTCGTGTTTTTTTTTTGTTTTTTTCAAAAAATAAGACAACCTCCATAGTTTTGTAAATTAGAAATTAGACTGCCCTCCTTTCGTAAGAGTCTGAAGACGTGGAGCCCATTAAATCAGGTGTGTCCAACTCGATTTCATTGAGAGCCGTATCAGGGTTATGTTTGACCTCGGGGGGGGGGGGGGGGGGCTGCGGTGGGCGTGGCCAACTCGACATCACTCTTGTCAGGGGCGCCTGGGGTAGCCTGAGCGCTTTGCCGGTGAAAACAGGCTCCTGAGCTCTGTTTTCGGCTGCGGCGCCCTCCTGCAACCCGCTGCCAGCAAAAATGGAACCGGGGAGGGAGCTCACACCGCTGCGTTTTCACTGTCAGAGGCCCCGCGGGCCGATCCTTCACTGCTTCCAGGCCAGCCCTATGGGCCAGATCTTAGCAGCCCGCGAGCCGGATCCCAAATTCAGTCTCTATTGAAATCATGCCGTGGTGGCGCAGTGGTGAGAATGCAGTATTGCGGGCTGATTCTGCCCACTGCCAGGAGTTCGATCCTGACCGGCTCAAGGTTGACTCAGCCTTCCATCTTTCCCAGGTCAAGTCAAATGAGGACCCAGATTGTTAGGGGGCAAGAGGCTGACTCTGTAAACCCCTTAGGGCTGTAAAGCACTATGGAGTGGTATATAAGTCTAAGGGCTATTGCCATGCCGGACTTCAGAATACAGAAAAATCACAGAGGACGAAATGTCAAGCCATTTACTTAGAAATAATAATATTATTATTATTATTATTATTATTATTATTATTATTATTATTATTGAAAGAAAATTTACCCATACAACCTGGCTAACCTGGAATTAGGATGAGCATGTTATGATTTTATTTATTGTACGTTCATTAATGCAACGTGACTTTCACTGGAGGAGACAGGGCGCTGTTTGGCTTCACCAGGCCCGGTAGCATCCGATGCCCCTTGTTAGAATAAGTAGGATCCTCACCTAACTCAACACGCTGCTTCTTGCGTTAGCGTTCAGCGCGGTAAAAGTTTATGCCTGCATCTCAATTCCTCCCCTGTTTCCACTTCCAAAGACCAGGACCTGAAAGGCTCAGTTGACGCAGTTTCTTTTCTCCTACAGAGAAACAAGAAAAAGAAGTGGACATGTACGCCAACCTCTCGGACGAAAAAGCATTTGTATTTTCTGTGGCCTTGGCAGAAATAAACCGAAAAATTATCAACCAGAGGCTGATTCTTTGATGCTGCAGCGGTGACCTCTGCATGCCCTGCTGTTGGAAACGCAAGTGGTGCATTTTCAGATCTTCCATGGCCTCTCAGGCAGTGAATGCTGTTACCCTGCGTCGGTCGAGGTCATTTCGTGGGGTTTACACCCCTCTCCCTGGCTGAATCTCTGCCGCTTGTGATCGCTTTCGAAGCCGGCCGATGGTCAAGAGGCAAAAAGGACCAGCTCTTTGCTTTGTGGCAGGGGCAGGGGGTGGGGGGGGGCAGATGTCAGAAGCAACCATCCTTTTCATTCTGCTGAAGCAGCTGGAAGAATCTCCCAAGAGTTTTTTGCACACCGATCCACTTCAAACCGCAGTGTGTTTTAATTTAAACTTCAGCTTCAACTGCTGATTTTCAGTTTGCATCGAACTTTTCTGTGTATATAGTCAATCTTAACCTGTACATAGGTTGATAACCCTGGCATTTTCCTTTAATCCACCGATTGCGACACCAACTGGTGGGTTTAAGTCAAACTTATTATTATTATTATTATATAATACGTTATTGGTTGAAGCGTCTTTCTGCATTGTTCTAAACTTGACCAAATGGACGTGTCAGACTATAACCATAGAAACACACGGGAATAAATTGCGTCGAACTCATTGGGATGGGAGTCAGCAGGCCTATACTCTGCTGATGGGCTTTGATAAAAACTTATTTTATACAGCCTTTGGTTTTGGGGTTTTAAAATCCTGTAATCCAGGACTTATTTTAGTTGGCACCGGATCAACAAAAAGCTCCTGTCTAGGATTTCATATGGAAATTGTCTTACTAAATTTGTTTTGCATTAGCAGTGTTGCAACGCCTCCATGTCAATTAAAAGAATTTGAATAGAAGCATCACATGTTTGCGGTTGCAGTGAAATAAGAGAGACTATTTTGCTTCCTTCGTAGCAATTAAATCGATTAACTAAAGCTCACATTTCGGTTCCCAAATGCTGCTAAACTATGTTTGTATAAATATGAGACAATATATCACATGGCATCATCTCAACGGCAGTTCTGATGTTGGGACACAATGCAGTTTCATTTTGATGTTCTTGTTTTGATTTTTTGAATGGGAAATCCTCAAGTCTTCTCCAGAAATATTCAGAAATCGGATCAAATACAGCCAGAGACGCTTTCTTTTATCTTTTATCTCAAATCAATTTATCGCGTCTCTGGAGCTTCTCTTTCTATTGTTGCAAGATGTGGAATAGAACAGAACAGAACAGAATTCTTTTCAGATCTTAGTAGACAAAGCAGAATTCTTTTGATAGTTGAAGGTTAAAGGAACTTACTTTGGGATTGGTTCATGTGATGTGATGATGAGTAAAAAGGGGATGGTTTGTAGGTTGGGACATTGTGGGGAAGCCGGGAAACTTAGTTTCGGAATTCCACAGATGTGCCACGTGCTCATCTAATAAAAGTCCTTTTGAGATTACCCTTGTCTTGGAGTTACTGACAGGAATGGATGTTCCCTGCAACGCTGGCATCAGCACCCAGAAGGCAATGTGTGCTGGCCTCCCCACGCCCCCTGCACATGTGTGCACGATCCCCCCATGTCGCTGCACATGTGTGAGGTCCCCCATGTGTGCTGCACATCTGCACATGTATGCGCGTCTCCTGCACACACACCCCCGCATGTGCACCAGGTGCCCAGCAATCAGCTATTGGGCGGCGCATGAGCGTATGCGCCATAGGTTTGCCATCACGGATGCAGCGGCTACCTTCAACTGATGTATGTGTTCAATTAACCTACTTCCAAACAGCTATACCATTTGTATTTATTTGTGCCTCGGCTTAGAAAAGCAAGAAAATTCTAACAATATCTCTACATGCAAACACACATAATATATGTACACTGGCACACACACAAGAGCCATATTTATTTGGTAGCTGTATGCAGCCTTTATATGCTCTCGTGCCAGCTGTCCCTATTTTTTTCCCCAAATAAGGAAATGAATTAGGGAGGAAAAAATCCATATAGGGATGAAATTAACTCATCGCTCTTAAATGTGGTTAAAGTAATGCTTCCCAGCTGGAGCCAGGGTTTTATATTAACGAATGCAGTGTCGAACATATTTGGCTGTAGTTTCATTTTTATTACCTGTTTGTAGGACACTTGCGCACACACCTCAATCCCATCGATTTCTCATGCCTTTGCTTTTAGTTCTTCCAAACTATTAAGTGTTGTGCCCTATAATTCTTGAGTCTTTACGAATGTATCCTTTCTTTTATGTACACTGAGAGCATTTGCACCAAGACAAATTGTGGGTCCAATCACACTTGGCCAATAAATTTTTTTGTTCTGTTCTGTTCCATTCCATTCTTTCCTATTCTATTCTATTTTTTATTCTATTTTATTTTTTTCTATTCTATTCTCCATCCATTCCATTCCATTCTATTCTATTCTATTCTATTCTATTCTATTCTATTCTATTCTATTCCATTCCATTCCATTCCATTCCATTCCATTACTCTACTCTACTCTACTCTATTCTATTCCTGTTCTGTTCTATTCTGTTCTGTTTTCTATTCTATTTATTCTATTCTTTCCATTAATTGCTTTGGTTGTTATCTGGCCTTTAAGCCTGTATTGAATTTGTGACTAGGCAGAGGTTTTGCACTCAAGCTTTAAGGACCCTTCACTAAAACCAACAACAACAAACGTAAGATGCAATAACACGCATTTACCCAAATTGCAGCCTTGTTCTCCAGAGGCGAGCAAGTCACATGCATCCTGCACACATTGACAGCCTTCCCTTAATCAAGTTGCACGTTTTTGAATGGCATAAATATAATGGGGGGGGGGGGGGGACACCATAACAAAACGAAGACCACATCCCTCCCCCAGGCTCTTGGATTCTTTGCCTGTTCCCTTCGATCCAAAGTCACCCTCCTTGTCCCAAACAGGGATCCTTGCAATCGCATAGAGAAATCTCCCCACCAGCTCACAGGCTTAGCCCAAGATCAGTCTTTTACAAGGAAATTGGAATTCTGAACGAAGCTTGAGAGTTTACTGGCCGGATGCCAGTACTTTTTATTATTTTTTTCTGTTCTGTTCTATGGGTTCAGAAGGTTTTTTTTAAAAAAACAAAACAAAACACAGTTTTGTTCTTAAGAGTCTGAGGTTATACTCTTTTAACTTCGGGCGTTATACATTTTCCCACAAGGAGAAGTAGTTTGCTCCAATTTCTTGCTTTGCAAGGTGAGGTTGTGTATGACTGCTAGCCCATAACGGTTCCACACTCAAGTAAAAACTTCTGAGTTTATCCCTGCCTCTCTCCTAACCCAATGGAAAAGAATGGAATGGGATTATTATTATTTTTTTTAAACAGTGGCCCTTTGAAATAAAAAGGAAAGAATATTCAAGCTTGATCTATACTCCTTCAGAAACTTCATAACGATTGAGGGTGGGGTGGGGGAAAGCGGCCAACAGCTTTGTTAAACATCCTTGACTTGTGGCTATAATCAAATCCGCCATTTTGGGCTCAAATTGTGATGATCGTAAAGGCCTCTCACCGTATCGCCAATATCGGATTTTATAGCCTGTTTTCTTGTTTCTTTTTGTCACGATTGTTAAGCAAACCTTTTGTTCACCATGGGGCAGTTTTTGCCAAGTTGTGATTTCTGACAAAAATGTCCTAAATTCCCACTTGATCACAGGGGGGGGCTGCAAAGGGGCCCCTAAATGTGGACAGGTTGCCAAGCGACCAACATACAGTTGTGTGATGGGGGGAACAGATGTTGGAAATTTGAATACGGAGGTTACAAGTCCCTTTTTTTTTGGCTTCTGTTGTAACTTGGAATGATTG
>NW_020769373.1:1020861-1088248 GCF_900518735.1 Pseudonaja textilis | reverse complement strand
CCTTCCTTCCTTCCTTCCTTCCTTCCTTCCTTCCTTCCTTCCTTCCTCTTTCCCTCCCTCCCTCTTCCTCTTGCAACCTTTGCATGTAGCTATGACTCTCTAGCTCACCATCTCGGCTCTGGGCTGTGTTTGTCCCTTGGAACCTATTACGGACTTGCATCCATGTTCAATCAGAATATAACTGGAAGGGACCTTTGAGGTCTTCTAGTCCAACCCCCTGCTCAAGCAGGAGACCCTATACCATTTCAGACAAATTGGCTGTCCAGTCTCTTTTTAAAAATCGCCAGTGACAAA
Source organism: Pseudonaja textilis (assembly GCF_900518735.1). Next base: position 1,087,954 of record NW_020769373.1, on the reverse strand, counting down.
GTACCTGCAACGTCTAGTGGCAAGCTGTTCCACTGGTTAATTGTCCTCACTGTTGGGAAGTTTCTCTTTAGTTTCAGGTTTGCTTCTCTCCTTGACTGGTTTCCATCCATTCACTTGATCTCGACTGCATCCCTCTGTTAATGCAACCTAGGATTGCCTTAGCTTTTTTGGCTGCCGCTGCACACGGCTGGCTCCTATTTAGCTGGTTGTCCACGAAGACTCCAAGATCCCCCTCCCAGTTCCTGCTATTGAGCCTGGTTTTGCCCGGTCTACATGTGTCCTTTTGGTTTTTCTTGCCTAAGGGTAGGCTTTGTTCATGCCCCTAACCTACTTTTGAAGTAATTTTTGAGAATTGCACCCGACGCATTGCCAAAGCCCTTTAATTTAATTTAGACAGGATAATCCTCTTATCCTGCAAGTAACACTCCTAGGGATTGCCTCTGGTGTACACAGGTTACCAAAGGGCGTTCGTGCAGTAGAATGGGGGAGCCCCTGTACAGATTTCATTAGTCCCGTCAGCGCCAATGCTCTGTGCCATGGCCCCTATCAGCCATTCAGGAAGTGAGCTGCAGGAATACAGATAACAGCTCGGCCCTTCAAGATAAGAGAGTGGTTGAAATGCCTGGTTCAGCATTCGGCGACAGATAATTCCAGCCAAGATTGAGCCAGGCTTCCATTCTTCCTCAATTGAGTCAAAAGCCGTGGGCCGTCCTTGGTGGTTTGCCCAACAAGTACGAGGGGAATAGCAAAAAAAGAGAAGAAAAGAAAAGAAAGGAAAATGGGCACCCTTTATCAGAGTTCTTCACTGCATAAGTCCCTTGGTTTGAGCATGGGGGGATCTTGCGTCTCCGACTACATCAAGAAATTTGCGGTAAGAAAAAATCTCTATTTCAGTTTTCAGGCGCTACTTCCAAGAAGCGCTTGCCTGTCGTGGTTTCGTTGGAATCCTCTTTTTTATTAGAAGGGTGAAATCATCTTGATTGGTTGGGGGGGGGGGGGGGGGGGTTGGAGGAAGATTTCTTCTGCTTTGTTTTTTTTTTCCTTCCATGCTTTGATGGTTAGTATCAAGAAACAGAAGGTCTCACAGCCATTTGTAGCTTGACACGCTCAACATCCAACTGACTGTGGGGGGAGACTCATATAATGTGATATGTTTAAAGAGGAAAGGAAATCTTAGTATAATCAATGGATGCAGGTCACGTTTCTTTTTTCTTTTCTTTTTTTAAAAATAATACTTATTAAACTTTTTCACGTTTAAAAAACAACACGTATAACAACAACACGTATAAAAACAAACAAATATACACTCTTCGCAGTGGCGTCACAGCAACTATTCCAATTAAATCAATACACACATATTTACATTATTTTTTTTTATTCTTACAGTTTAACCAATTGTACTGTTTTCCCCCAGACCGTATAGTATCCCATGTCTTCTCTATCCTGCAATTCTAGTGTGAGTTTGACCATTTCTAAATAATTGTCCAGGTGAAGCTTGAGGTTACAAACTGTTTGAAACAGAGAATTTTTTTTAGCCATTTAGAAGTGACAAGAGAACAGGAATCCTTCACAGCCTTGTGATATTTATTTCGGTGAACTGTGCAAAACATGCAACATATCCTTCTTCCTTTGCTAATTTCTAAAAATGCTTCATTATATCTATGTGACTATGTAATGCGACTGTGATCCCCTTTTGCACAGAAGCTGTGTTTTGGGCTTGCGATGTGTTTTGTTCTTGGCGATCTAAACACAACTTCATCCGTCTTTTTTCTTTGAACTGTTTAGCCAGAATATATTTGTTTACAAGAAGGAAAAAGAGGAGAGGGGATTGCAGGAGTCGGGAAAGGAAGGAAACCTATCATTAAAAAAAAAAAAAGAAAGAAATTCAGAAATGAAGTTCTTAACAGGGGCCTCCATGGTTGGAACACTGCTGTTAAATGCAGACGTACAAACATATAGATGTGAGTGTGCACGCACGCACATACACACACACACACACATTACTTTAGTGAGGCAGCTAGTCTTTCTCTTAAGTATTAACCAAAATCACAATGCCTGTATTTTATTTTCTTATACAGTTTTTCCTGGCTTAGGTTAAATTTTAGTGTAACTTTGCTCACTAGATCTCATATTCTAGTTGACAATCTTTTGGCTGGATGCGGGCATCCAAGTTATTTTGCTCCCTGGGCATTTTATTCTAAAAATAGCTTTTTGGCCAAATTCTGGTGTTTTGTCTCCTCTTCCTTTGCGCATATCACCAAACACTACTTCCTTCTTTAGGAATACAACCAACTGGACACTTTTCTAGAATTCTCCGTTCATTTCCCTTCTCTGCAGTACGAGATTTCTGTCCCTTTTCTGCTTCTTACAATTGCACACTCGTTGTGAATGCTTAAGCTTCATTGGGTTGTTTTTATGGCATTCTCCTTCCTTTCAATTTCTTTCTTTCTTTCTTTCTTTTCTCTTCATCGTGCTTCTCTTAAAAATGGCCTTCACCAAAGCCCTCTATTTCCCCCTCTTTCAATATAGATGATATCCCTTAAGTATCTAAGAACTGGCACTCAGGAAAATAAGTAGGCTATTAGTATTGCCATAGAAAATTAAGCATGATAATGTAAGCTCTGTTGGGACACATAAGCAGAAATATGGATTACAGAAGTCCTTAAGCAGCCATTCCTCATGGGATCTCCACCAGACTGTAGCTTCCAGTGCATCACAGATCACCAAGTTAAGGATGCTGGCAGAGAATGCTAAAAGTGACATTTTCATGTTGCCATCTTTTCCAAACCGGATTAGTTTGAGCATAGTTTCCCGCCTTGGTCATACATTTATGTGCCAAAATATTGTGGGTTGAAGTAAGCGTGGATCTTAATTAAGGGTCTTTACTCAAGTGTTCAAATCTGTGGTGTCTTTTTGGGGGGGAAGCTGCAGTGGTGGGATTCAAAATTTGTTGCTACCAGTTCTGTGGGCGTGGCTTAGTGGGTGTGGTGTGGCTTGGTGGATGTGGCTTGGTGGGCATGGCAGGGGAAGGATACTGTAAAATCTCCATTCCCTCCCCACTCCTGGGGGAAAGTTACTGCAAAATCCCCATTCCCATCCCACCCCACTAACCTGCTTTCCAGCTCCGTTCTCCTGTGCAGGGCAACCAAAGAAGACCCAGCCAATCAGCTGGGACTCAGGGGGCAGACCGTAGATGGGGGCAGGGCCAGTCAGAGGTGGGATTTGCCGGTTCTCTGAACTACTCAACATTTCCGCTACCGGTTCTCCAGAACTGGTCAGAACCTGCCGAATGCCACCTCTGCGGGGCTCCTGATAACCATTTGATGCAAAATGGTGACTAGTAGGTGATTATGAATGAAGACATTCTTGACTGAAAGTGCATCTCAGATCAGTGTTGGCAATTTTTTTCGGCACCGAGTGTCGAAACGGGAGTGCGTGCGGGTGGGGGAGCACCGAAAACTGGAAGAGCCGCTTCCTGACACGTGCATGTGCTTTGGCCACCCGGTCTTCTGGTTTCTGGCGTGCTAGAAGACCAGGTGGCATACACGTACCAGAAACCGGAACCTCAGTTTCCCAGCATGCACATGGATGCCACGGAGCTGTTCTTCCAGTTTCTGTGCTCCCACATGCATGAAGACCAGCTGGCCAGTGCAAGGCGCATGTCGGAACTAGAAAGAGCAACAGGCAATGGTTGGTGTGCCCTAAGAGATGGCTCTTCATGCTACTTCAGGCAAACCTGCCATAGGTTTGCCATCACAGGCCTAGATGTTCTCAAAAACATCATTGTCGGTCTCAGCTCCAGTCCAATACAATGGAGGCTTGCAATGTTGACCACGTCGTAGAGTATGTCAATTGCTCCAAGCAACTCTGACTTCATGAGGCCATTGCTTACAAAATATGGGCTCCACAAAGCTTCAGCTCCAACTGCTGTACCAAGAACCTTGGTCTTCTATTGCGTTCCCAACCAAGAGGGCATTGAAGATTTCTGAGCGGAGAGTGAACTAGTCATTGGTCATCTTTCCTACTGGCTCACTGGAGTCGGCTTGCTGGGCTGGGAAGATATCGTATAATAATTCTGATAGATCAGCAAAGGCACCCAAGTAATTCAACAGCCTAAGTGTTACCTATACTGAACAGTGGGTAACCTGAGGATTCACCTGTTCCTTTTACCAGGTTAGCTCTTGTGATCAGATTGCTGATTCCTTTTCCCCCCACAACTGATAAATTTATTCTTGTACATGCGAATGACGTCAAAACGCAAATGTCACAGAGAGAGCTGGCAGAGGAGTGTGCCAGGCTGAAATTAGAATGTGGGAGTTCTGGGTGTCAGAGCAATCTGACTTTAAAAGTCCACTTGGGCAGCTAGTAAGAGGAGTGATGACGTTGAAGGACAAACATTTGGATGAGTTAAGGTGAGGAAGATGTTGGTTTGCGCCTTTCGACTAGCTGGGAAGTAAGTGGGACAGGGGAATGTGGAGCCCTGGATAAACTATGCCAAGATAACAGTTGGGGGCAAAACCAGGTGCTAATCATAGCTATTTTAGCTTGAGTGGTTAGAACACCCTGTGCTGTAAAATGTATTGTTGTTAAATGCCTCCTGATGTGAGGACTTGGTGAATGAAAAGTTAATTACATTTCCCTGAGGAAAACAACATAGGTTTTGTGTGCACAACAGGGATCAAGAGTGAGCTTTGAACACGTTCAATCCCATGACCGTGGTGAGAGTTGCTCCCCTACATGTCTGCCGAGATTCTCAATCATCCAGGTCATAGTAGTCTTAAAGGTGTTTTTCCAAAAGGCAACTGGACTGTGTTTTCTTCCTCAAGGAGGAAGAGGAAGAGGAAGAGGAAGAGGAGGAGGAGGAGGAGGAGGAGGAAGAGGAAGAGGAAGAGGAAGAAGAAGAAGAAGAAGAAGAAGAAGAAGAAGAAGAAGAAGAAGAAGAAGAAGAAGAAGAAGAAGAAGAAGAAGAAGAAGAAGAAATATTTTGCTTTCTTCTTTCTTCTTGTCTTTTTTTAAAACATTGAAGCTTCTTGGATGAGAAGCAAAACGTTTTTTTCTTCCTTTTCAGGGGGAAAGAACCCAGTCCAGCTGCCTTTTGGAAAAGGCACCTTTGAGATAGCTCTCCTCATCTTAGGGGACTGGAGACTAAAACATATCAAGAATAGTTGCAGGAACTGGGCATGGCTAGTCTAGTGAAGAGAAGGACCAGTGGAGACAGGATAGCAGTCTTCCAATATTTGAGGGGCTGCCACAGAGAGGAGGAAGGGGAGTCAAGCTATTTTCTAAAGCACCCAGACAAGGAACAATGAATGGAAACTGAACAAGGAGAGATTTAACCTGGGAATAAGGAGAAACTTTATGACAGTGAGGACAATCAACCAATGGAACAGAAGTTGCCTTCGGAAATTATGGGAGCGCCAGCACTTGAGACTTTCAAGAAGAGACTGGACTGCCACCTGTCAGAAATGTATAGGGTCTCCTGCTTGAGCAGGGGGTTGGGCTAGATGACCTACAAGGTGCCTTCCAAGTCTGTTAATCTGTAATCTGTAAACTTGTTGGATCACAACTCCCAGTACCTGTCATTGGGAGGGTTCCTTCTAAAATCTTTTCCACATCCTCCCTCCTTCTGTGGGAAGAGATACCTTTAATATACAGGTTATCCAGTCTGGGGTTCTTCCTCCTGTCTCCCAAGGCCATCCTCACATACCATTACGCACAGAGACAACGACACAAAGTTGGGGACCTGCTTCACTCTCTGTATTCATTTAATCCCACTCTGCTTCCTGAAGGTGTCCAGAGGGGCACATGAATTAATCAAGATAACAGTTACTAAAATGCCAATCTCCCATAAAACTTGATGCTAGAGATCAGAGGTGGTATTCAGCAGGTTCTGACCAGTTCTGAAGAAACAGTAGTGAAAATTTTGAGTAGTTCGGAGAACCGGCAAATCCCACCTCTGACTGGCCCCGCCAACCCCATCTCTTCTCTGCCTCCCATTGAGTCCCAGCTGATTGGGTGGGGTCGCCTTTTGTTGCCCTGCCCAGGAGAACGGAGCTGGAAAGCAGGTCAGTGGGGTGCGGAGGGAATGAGATTTTGCAGTAACCTTCCCCCAGGAGTGGGGAGGAAATGGAGATTTTATAGCCGCGCCCACCAAACCAAGCCACACCCACCAAGCCACGCCCACAGAACCGGTAAAAACATTTGAATCCCACCACTGCTAGAGATCCAATACAGATTGGGCTGTTGGTTCAGAGGCTGGAGTGAGATTTGTGACCTCAGTTATAATCTGGACTATCTTCCCTGGAGATTAAAATACAGGTTCTGGAAACGGGATCTCATTGGAGGAGAAAGGGTGAAAGGCTTTGGATGGTGAAGGGAAGAGGCTCTTCTGGATGTCATTTCTTCATTCAATGGACCAAAGAATAACAAACCGTCGGCCTTGCTTGTGGAGACCATCTACCTTAATCTTCACACTCTGTAAAAATCTGGACATTGAAAGCGGGGGAGGGCGAAATACCCTTCCCAACAACCCCCTGCAATAACCTTCATTTGTGTGAATATAGAAAAATCAGGCAAATCTTTGTGTCCTCTTAGGGAATGTAATGCATGTTAAACCCCCCTACTAAAAGATCCCTGGTGTAAAAATGCAAACTTGAACTGAAGAATTTGGGGTGGGTGGGGAGAAGTAGCCTGTAACAGTAATGATTTTGCTATTAATCATAAAAAACAATTTTGATCTGCCATTTCTTCTTTTTTTAAAAGAAAAAAAAAAAAGCCAGAAGGCTTTCTTGGCACAGCCGAAAGAATTCGATTGGAGTTGTTTCTGCTTTGAAAGGCACGCTGGCGAGAGATGCATGTTTTCTATCATTGTCGTTAACGTCCTATTTTTAACATCCCTGACTGCTGGCCAATTTTAAGCATGTCGGCCAACATGTGTACATTTTGTATTCGACAACAATCCCCTGTTTTTTTTTTTTTTATCGAGTCAGAGTTTAATCTTGCTTCAATTCCCCATTCAGTTTTTCCTTCCCACCTTCTTCCTTCCTTTGGAAAAAAAAATCACTTTGTAAAGTGGGTTTTTTTTTTTTTTTGCACCATCAGAAAATCCGGTACAAAATTCCAAACTTCCCTCTTCTCGAGACGAATCTCAGCTATTCAGCTGCTGCCAATTCTTAAGATGCTTGGTTATCAACAGCCTCTCAAGGGAAGAATTTTAAATGGTTCTGTGACGGCAGGAAGGCTGCTGGGGAGGGACTCTTCAAACCGACTGCCAACTTGTCATCATGATCATCATATACATGCAAGAAGAAAACAGATAATACGAAACGAGCGGGTTACATAGCAGCTAATAGATGACATGCTCTTGGCAGGTTCTAGAATGTTCGCTTCCTTCTAGAGACCGATATAATTTCCAAGCACTGCCCTTTAGTTCCAGCAAGAAAAGCGCCTGCCCACTTAATCCCTTCTCCTCAGAATGTCTGAAAGCACCCCGAGGTCTGAAGAAGCATTTATAAATAGGCCTCAGGTTATGAAAGGCACTTGTGTAAACACCATGGATGAAAACTCAACCTTCTCAATGAAAAGGTAGATAAGCTGTTGCATTTCCAAAGAAGGCTTGACTGAAAAACTCCAGAAATTTTACGAAGGGATTGATGACTTTGGAAAAGGCCTCCATCGGCCAAGTGTATTACGACCTTGTGTTGACCCAATCTGTGGAATTCATCTGTAGAAACTCAAAAATTGTACACTGAGATTTTTGAACCTGATGGAAGCAAGCCATCTGTGATGACCCCACACAAAGGCAACACAGTCAGATAAGCAATAAGAATCCCTTTATTATCTCCAACCTTGCCCCCAAATGTCCAGCTCCACCTTCTGGCTGGAGAAAAACTCTCCCAGGAATAGTCTTTGACTGCAGAAAATGAAGTCCAAAACATGAGCAATACAAACTTTAAGTCCAAACAAACCAAACTGAAGTAATTAGTTTGGCAGGACAGAAGCAAGAATTTCAGACTTGAAGGCACAGCAAAACTCACACGGTTGGGAAGATGCCAGGAACATAGATAAGCCATGATAGCACAGGATAAAGTCATGTTTACTCCCAGCAGCCTGCCACATACAGCCTGCCTTTCTTATCAACTGCCTTCCCAGGTGTGGCTAATGAAGGGAATCAGGGCCCTTTCCTCCCTCGTAAGCCACGCAACCCACGTTGCTCTCTTCTCCATTCCCCCCCTGCGTGCTCTAGGATGAAGAGGGGATGGGCCTGATTCTTCCTCTGAACTATCTCTCCCTTGTTCTACCTCTTCCTGCTCTGCCCAGCCAGACTTTGCCATTCCCCAGTTTCCTCCACAGCCAGCAGAGCCACACTCCCACTCCCTGTCAGCTGTCCGGCTTCCTCCTCTGATTCAGACTCCAACAGGGGCATGACACCATCGTGATGCTTCCAAGTACCAGGAAAAGATGGAGAAGATGGGAGACCTCCATGGATGCTATTGACAAGATGGTGAAGTGTTTGGGAGAAATGTTCAGAAACTCAAAGATGGTGGATTTCATTTTGAAAGGGGGTGTTCCTTGGTGGAAAGGGAGTTTGCTTGAAATCTTGGAGAAGGTGAGCGCCTTCTCATTCGCTGTATTTTCCCACACTAGGAATATTTGATGAAATTATATCCCGTGTAGACTCTCTTGGTATAGTTTTGTATTTTTGACTACTGCTATTCAGTAGTCAAATCATTATTCACGCTCTGCTTCTGTTCTTTTTGTGTTGCTGTATTTTAAACAAAAATGAGTAGACACGAAAAAGACCAACAAGAAACGAAGGTCCAAACTTCTCTTTCCAAAAAATTAAATGATATAAACATTATGATCAAATTATCATAATATTATTTGAACCGTTCAGGGCAACTCACACTCACGAAGTCAACCGTTTTAAAGAAATCAAGAGCTCTTTCCCACTTGTATACCGAGTGATTGAAGAGTGCAAGAAAAGAAAACACAGGCATTTAAAATAACATTTAAATTGGGAATGTCAGTCATAACTGGAGATTTAAGACTCGATTCGGAGGGTGGGAATAAGGAAAGTTACTATTCTAAACTTCCAGTATTTGGGAACTTTTTTTTTTCTATATCTTTTCTAAATTAAAGTTGCACTCAATTCAGTAAAAGTGTTGCAATTTTTCCAAAACAGGCATTAAAAATAAGTGTGAAATGAAAGTACGTGATTACAAATGCTGTTTGTCAGGCTACATTTTATCATTTTTCCTTCTGAAATAGTGAAATAATAGTGAAATAGGGTGAGAAATGTTTAGGAATCACATTCCATTTTTTTAAAATTTCATCTGCTGTCTGTCTGGCCAATCTCTTTGTACAAAATTCTTAACTCCGGGTTGAAACATGGGGTCCTTGATCCCCTCTGAGCTTGCTTGTTTTCTTGTGGGTGTTTCATTAACCAATCCAGTTAACACTGTCAGTGTTCCCAGCACTGCTCCCAACACTGATGATGTTACCTAGTTTGGTTAATGAAATGTCTGCAGGAAAACAACCAAGTTCAGAGAGCACCAAGGACCCCGTCAGAAATTGAATAAGTAAATAAAATATAATATCTTCCCATAGAAGGGATAGTCCATCCTCATTCCATCATTTCCTTTTGGGGATGGTTCTGTAGATTCCTCAGACAAACTATAGTCAGCCAGAGCATTATTTCGCATTAGCTTGTTCACTTTTTGAAAGAGAAAAAAAAAAATCCAAGGGAAGTAACTAATGCGCTTACAAATCTTAGGTTTGCCATAAGGGGCCTTGTTTTGAATGTGGGCTCTTATCAGTTGATGAAGAAAAGCTTCAGAAAGGTTCCATGAGATACGTCTCTTTCTGCCACATGGTGTGATAGATCTCTCATCACTCAGGAAGGCATAGATAAGCTGGAGCCAAATAAGCAAAGATTCCAAATTCGAATGCATAAACAATCCCAGAGTCTCTTGAGAATGTCCCTTTTTGCTCAAGTGAGTCCAGTGAAGTAAATAAACACCAAATAAACACGAAATCATCTGACTATGAAATAGCTGGTGGAATGGTTGAATAGAGGGGTTTGCTAATGGTAATTAGCAATGAGTTTTATGGATTGTAAGCATCAAAGTTCGACTCATAGTAGCAGGAGTGGTAAGTAACAGGAGCAAGCAAACAAAACTCATGAAGCATGCAGCCATGGTGTCCCATAGACCAGTAGCTTAATTCTTAGCAAAATAATTCTCCAGAAGAAGCTATTGAACACAAGGATGGGATATCTCTTATTGTGGATCTAGTACCTAAGGCTTAACTTTTCCCAAAAATGACATGGTTAAGGACAAGTATGTTGCTAATCTAAGGTAGATCATCACAAGGGCTTCTGGAATGGGAGTTCCACCAATTAGGTTGGGACAATGTTGTGATTTGTTGAGCTCTGAAATGAGTTTCATGTCATAGATATTCAGGATATCTCACAATACAGGATGCAGCCCTTATTGGAACCATTAATTGGTATGTCTGGGACAGATTATCCCGGGTGAACAAGGGCAACAAATGGAGGAAACTGGAGATATGGATGTTAATTCTTTCACATTGTTGAAGGTGTTCAGCACCTCTTGATTTCCATAATTCAATCTACCTATTCAACCAGCAACCTCTCCCCTACTATGTCTGCAAACAGGCAAGAAGAAACAGTCGCTGGAAGTAATGGAATACTCTTAACTTTCATTTTCTTTGATTTCCTGTGCTGTCCACGCTGGAAGCAATAAACAGCGTTTCAGTTTTCGCAAGAAATGGGTATAATTGACCTTGTGGGTTTTTTTTTTTAAACTTTTCTAGACTAAAGATAAGCCAGAAGACAAAGGTTCAAAAGGAAAGCATGCGACTCCCAAGAAAGGAATACAAACAGAAAGCAACAATTCTTTGGAAGGTATTTTACAGATACTTTCTGTTAAATAATGTTGAGGCAGAATCTTTAATGTGTGGTAATAAGTTAATAGGACTGTTTAAGGCCAGCGAAGGCAACCTGGTGACCTCCAAATGCTGAAAAGATTACTAACATCCTAATTTCTTATTGACCCTACTAGTTGGGGATTATGGAAGTTGATGTCCAATCACCTGGCAAAATCCAGGTTGCCTATATTTGATTTAAATTTGTTTCATAAAATTGTACACTGTATGTATTTGGATTCACCCAAAAGCCCACATTCTAAACCCATGTTGATATAATTATTCGATTCACAGAGCAAGCAATATTCAATCACAGTATGGTTTAATGTGACAGCTTGCTTCTTAGAGCTAGATTTTTACAATATACTGAATTGTAAAATCATTTAAAGCCTTGTGATTCCAGCTTAGTCAGTGGTATGAATTCTATATTTTGAGAAAGCAAATATTTGACTCAATTAATTGGTTCAACACGGTATGCCATTTACAATTATAGAGGCCTCATTCTCTAAGCCTTAGACCTGCCAAAAGATACACTCATTTGGCAACTGAAGATAGTTTAGCCAGGTCTGATTCTGACCCTCTTCAGGTGCTAAGTTGACTGTTAAAATGAAAATTGCTCTTTAGGTATGTTGCTTTTCTGAGTTTCACTTTGATCTGTTCAAGGAATGGCTTTTTTTTCACCTTGCAATTCTTTCCCCACCCTGCACAAATATCTGAAATCGCATATCCCAAACAACCTGTGTCTTGTAGGACAGGAGCTTATTCAGCACACCTAACATCCGTGGCCCTCCAGAGCTTGGTCTTGCTTGGCCCTTGAGAAATGGGAATATAGTTGCTGCCACCAGTTGATTGCAATATTTTGCTCCAAAACATCCATAAAAAGAAAGCTGCAGAACATGGCTGGCTCCCTTGGTTCTAAGTCCAAATTAAAATGAGATCAACTGTTGAGTTCTTTTTTGGCAAGAGGGTTAAACCTGAAGTCTAATTTGAGAGGCACAGGGTGATAGCCAGGACACCAAACTCTTTACTTTGGACTGTGACCTCTGAACAGCTGCCCCCACTGCTTCGGTGTTGCCAATAAGAGAAGGAGTCGAGCCCTTGGGACAAAAACTAGAGATGTCAATGGCAGGAGCAGAACAACTGGTCAACATCTAATGAACATTACAATGTTGATGCCGGTGCAAGATCCAGGTTGGCCTCTGCAGTTGTGCTGGGTGGCAGTGATGGGAAGTAAAAGTTGGGTTCTTGGGGGAAACCACAAGTAAGAGATTCATTCTTTCAGAGAGTATAGGCTCTGGCCAATGAGGCACCCATTTCAGAAATGTGAAGAAATGATAAAAAGAGAGGCGTTGTTAAGTTCTTACATTTGTTTTTGCGATGTGAACTCTTGTCAATGTTTCCCCAGTGGTTATCTTATTCCTGTGAAAATATTTTTGTAGAAAACAAAACGGGAACCAAGTTGGATGAGCAACACGGAACACGTGGAAAGGTAAACTTGTCCGGTGTGGTCCTTTCCAAGGAGGTCTCCAGACCATGTGCTGCAGAGAAGATGGCCCAGCTTAAACCAACAGAGCCTTTGGGATGGGCGAATGGCTCCAAGGATTGCCCCAGACAAAAAGAAGACATTGTCCAGAATGATGGTCCTTTCTGCAATCCCATGGAGACCCAAAATATGGATGAAGAAAAATCTCCCCAGAAACAGGTGACCCCAAAATGGAAGGGAGGAGAAACAAGTGGACTTGGCACTCCTGCTGGGGAAGCTGTGTCTTCTATGTCAAAGCCTGGTGGTGAAGTTATAAGGACAAGGTAATTGGTAATTCCTGATGTTCAACTCTTGGATTCTGAGAAAGAAGATTGCAATAGAACAGAGGTGTATCTCACCCAGCTTCATGCTTTCCTATATCCCCACCATGATATTTCTGGCAAAGTGACAGGGACAGCTTAAAAGCAGTAGGTTTTATGGGTACTTTGTCATGACCAGCATTCAGTGGTCCACCGTCTACAGAGGTACAACCTCCATTGATAGTTTTCCTTTGAAGGAAAGCTGGTTTAAATCTAGAGGTGAGGATTGTCCAGACTATCCTTTGTGAATGTGTAAAGGTGGCAGAAGGTGAAAAAATTATTGACTTTGGGGATAGATCCAAATGTGATTGTCTTGACTCAATAAGGGACTAGAACAGGGGTTGCCAACCTTTTGGACTGCAGAGACCACCAAACTCATAATTTTAAATCCCAGGGACCACTAACCGGTTCTGTGGGCGTGGCCTAATTTATGGGTGTGGCTTGGTGGTGAATGGCTGGGCATGGCTTGTATGTAAATATTATAAATATTGATATAAATATTGATTTTTTAAATAAAAAGAGCAACTTTTACCCAAAATCAGGCAAAGCAGGCAGGCAGATTGAGTTGCTCACAGAATCATTCAGAGATCTATCTATCTGCCATCAGCTAGCTCACAAATTTGCTTGCCACGAGTCTGCACTGAATAATAGAACCTTCAGTCCTAAGGGAAGTTTGGCTGTGCTTAAAAGCAGAGCGGAAGATCTAAAGACTAACTAGAAAGCAAAGAAATTCAACCATTTCCTGCTTCCTAGCTAATCTAAATCTCCAGGCACAGCAGAACAGATGATGGTTGGAAAAAGGAAAAATAGCAACTTAGCACGCAAGTTTGCCGGGTAAGGAGTGAGTGGGTGGGGAAGGTTCCCACGGGCCATGTGGGTGGCGCAGCCTGGTGTTTCCACATAGCCTGGATTAATTGCTTTGGGGGGTGCTCTGGATGTGAGATTTCTCTGTGGCCCACCAAAATTTTCCCATGCCGCGGCCCACCAGTTGGCGACCACTGGACTAGATGACCTAGAAGGTCCCTTCCAACTCTGATTATCCGTTATCTGTTAATAAAAGACTAGCTCAACTGATTACTTTTGATACAGAGATAATCCACTAGGGGGCATCAACAGATAACAAAAAACCCCAATGCATTTGAATTGAATGTCCTGCAAAAATCCACCTCTATTTTACAAATGCTGCAATTTTTTTTTCCCCAGGGGAAGAGAGTACAGAATTAAACAGACTCAGATACTATGAAACACCCCATCCAGTTAAGTCTGCTTAACATTCTCTTCCCAGGGAAGAGAGAAAGAGATGCTAGCAATTTGCAACAACTCTGATTTCAATATTTATGCATTAGAGATCACTTCAGATCTTTGGTGATTGCTAAGCGGTTTCCTCCCATTAGTCTGCTGCTTGGTAAAGAAGCAGTGGTAAAAAGAAAAAAAGGGTATCACCAGTGGCGGGATTCAACCAATTCGCTCCTATTTGCTAGAACTGGTTGTTAACTTTCTAAGTGGTTCAGAGAACCAGTTGTTGGAAGAAATCTTTTGGGTTTTTTTTCCACTTTACAGGGCTAATCCTGTAAGGAAGGCAGGAAGGAAACATTCTGGTGTTGTTTCTAGCCTAATCTTTATTGCCCTGCTTCAGAGGTGGTATTCAGTAGGTTCTGACCAGTTCTGGAGAACCGGTAGCGGAAATTTTGAGTAGTTCAGAGAACTGGCAAATACCACCTCTGACTGGAGATTTTACAGTATCCTTCCCCTGCCACACCCACCAAGCCACACCCACAGAACCGTTAGTTAAAAAAATTGAATCTCACCACTGGGTATCACACATATTTGTTTGTGGTTCCACTCATTGGTTCCTCAGCCCCCTGGCTGGGGAATTCTAGGAACTGAAGTCGAACGTAGCCATGGTTGGAGACCCCTGGCTTAAGGGATTGGAGAGCTGCTGCAGTTAGAATAGTCGTATGGGATGAAAAGGACCACGGAGCTATTTTATCATCATGTCTATATCCATGAGCACATCTGAAAGAGGTGCAAGACAAAATTTCATTATAGGATCTCTGTTGGCCTTCCACAACCTGGTGTACTCCAGATCATCATCTCTTTTTAATGATCCCCATAATCCCTTGCATTGAAGTCTTGGCAACTGAATGGAGCTAGCAGAGTGTTTACTGGCCGGATGCCCTTCCTATCTCTGATGCAGAGTTATACTCAGTGGATATATTCTTATTGTTCCCAGAGAAATATCTGCCTCTACCCAGGATCAGGGGTGGGTTGCTGGGAGTTCACAGTGGTTCAGGAGAGCCCCTAGCTAAGATTCTGTGCAGTTCGGACAACCCCAAATCCCACTCTTGGCTGGACCTGCCCAACCCTCCCAGGAGTCCCCATGAGGCCCATTTTAGATGCAGGTAAGTGCAGGGCGTGTGCGGTGAAAAACGGGACTCGCAGAAGTTCGGGAAGACCATAAATGGGCCTGTTTCTGGCTTCCAGGGAGCCTCTGGAGCCTGGGGAAGCCATTTTCACCCTCCCGGAAGCTCATGGAAAGCCTCCGGAGCCCAGGGAAGACAAAAAGCCCCCCCCCCCCATGGTGCAGGAGACCAACTAGGCTATGTCCACCATGGCCACGCCCACCCATCAACCAGGCAGATAACCCATTGCTAAAATTTTTGAAGCCCACCCTTGCCTAGGATCGAACTCACAGCCTCCTGATTATGAGGCCAGAGCTCCACCTCTAGGCTACCGCACCCCCCCTCCCAGTGTACTCCAGAGGTTAAAACATAGATCCATAATCACTAACTAGCCTTGGGCAGTGTAGAGTGCAGGGTAGACACTTTTGAAGCCTGCCAACTCCAGCCTTCCTGAAGGCCTTCCTGAAGTAACCGGGTCAAATATTGATTAAATTAAATTCAAACGCTACAAGGAAAGATCTAAACCCCGATTTCTTTGCAGGCCTTCAGTCATTGCACCGACGAACGATGCTGCTGACAAGGCTTTGAGAAGCAAAGAAGGAGGTGTCGATAGCTCTGCAGGTAGACACGCTGGAGGGTTGGCTCTGCTGTCTCTGTGGCCAACGGGTGAAGGAAGTAAGCATTTGCAAGAACCTCCTAAAGCCAAGGAGCCCTCAAAGGACAGCGAGACTGAGCCCACACAAGAACTGAAAGGAGTCCATTCTCCCAATCAGAGGAGCCAGCAGATTCCTCAACTGTCAGGTCCTCCTTCACCAGCATCACCTCCAAAGGCTGAAGACAAAGGAGAAAGTCAATGCAAGACTCTCCCATGTCCAAGTTCCACCCCAAAAGACTTTGGTGAAGATCTGGGGGCCTCAGGAAAAAGTCCCAAGGAGATGGCAAAGACCTTCAAAGACGGCAAGCCCGAAATTGTGGAACCACGGAGAGTTTCTTTAGTGAGACGAGAAAGCAGATCCAGACAGGGACCAGAGAAAGTTTCAGAGATTACTGCATTCATGGGAGCTACTAAAGCGGAAGAGATGATCGTTGGTAAGTAACCATTTCTGGATCGTTTGCACATTCTCTCTTGGGTTGCACCTACTTACAAATCCAAAATCTTGTATACAGAACAGGAGCGGACTATACTATACTATAGAGAGCAGCTCCTATGATTTTAAAGCAGAGGTCTCCAAACTTGGCAACTTTAAGACTTGTGGACTTCAACTCCCAGAATTCCTCAGCCAGCATAGAATTCTGGGAGTTGAAGTCCACAAGTCTTAAAGTTGCCAAGTTTGGGGACCCCTGATTTTAAGGTATGTTTAGTTGCAGAGCAGATTATCACAGCTGCTGAATGGGTGAAGTTGCGTTTGGAGAAGACCGCGATGAATATGATTGAATGGTCCTCCAGAAAACGGAAAAGAAAAAGCACACTGAGGCAAAAGCTAGCTTAAATTTTTTTGTCCTTGATGTGGGACTTGAATTTATATATAGTAAGCCTTGATTTGTTTGATAAGCACCCTTGCCATGTTTGTACAATATACTAAACCAAAATAAAACCATGTTATTATTTAATGCAATGTTTTTTTTCTTCTTGTGCCATATCCATCAACGCTCAAGAAGACAAAGAAGAACCTTGTATTAAATAATAACATGGTTTTATTTTGGTTTAGTGTAGATTAATGGTTTAGTTTAATGCAAAGTACATATCTGCAAATGAGAATTGTGGACTTATAATTTATAGTATGTTTGTTATGAGTGAACCAAATCTTCAAATATTCAAGTAACTAGGTTTTTTTTTTTAAAAAAATCACAATTTCTTGTGATGTTTGAAACCAATTGTCTATGTAAATGAAGTACACAGAACTTTTTATACTTGCTCCAGGTGCCTGAAATAGTTAGATTAATAATAAGCTATCAACATTTGCAAAATGAGATATAAAAGCACCACATGGCTATAAGTTTGTATGTCTCTCCAAAGAGTTATACTTAGCATTTTCTTCCCTTCTACCTACACCATTGCAAACATCTTGACCTGTGGATAGTCTCTGATGTACTTATTTTATATCTCTCCATCTGGAGAAAGAAAGAAGCACCAATAAAGGAAAATATTCGTAGCTCAGGGTTGACATGAAGGGTCCTTGGTGCTCTCTGAGCTTGGTGGTTTTCTTGCAGACGTTTCGTTACCCTAACTAGGTAACATTATCATTGCTAGTACCAAAGAGGGAGGGAGGGAGGGAGGGAGGGAGGGAGGAAGAGAGAGAGAGAGCGAGAGAGAAAAAACAAGGAAGGAAGGAAGGAAGGAAGGAAGGAAGGAAGGAAGGAAGGAAGGAAGGAAGGAAGGAAGAAAGAAAGAATATTTGTAACTCAGGATTGACATGAGGGGTCTTTGGTAATCTTCAAGCTTTCTTGTTTTCTTGCAGACATTTCATTACCCAAACTAGGTAACATCATCAGTTGCTAGTACCAAAGAGGAAGGAAGGAATGAAGGAATATAGGGAGGGAGGGAAGAAGGAAGAGAGAGAGAGAGAGAGAGAATATTTGTAGATCAGGGTTGACATGAGGGGTCCTTGGGCTCTTTTGGGCTTGTTTTCTTGCAGACATTTCATTACCCAACTAGGTAACATTATCAGTGCTAGTGAAAGAGATGAAAGATGTCAGGATGATGTCCATCGGTCTGTTGCAGGAAAAAACAAAGCTATGTTCCTCTGTTTCTTCTTCAGATGACAGTCCTCCTCCTCCAGCTCCTTTCGAGCATCGCATTGTCAGCATCAAACAAACTGAGTTAACCACTTTATATGCTGTAAGCCACGATGAAGTGCTGGGAGGGTAAGTTTCAGTATAGCGTGATCATTTTATTTACCTTGCAAATAATTTCTCAACCCTCCAGTTATATAAATATTTTTAAAGCCTGCTGTAAGACCGTCACAAATATTGTCCTCACACTATTAGTTTTCAGGGACCGTTTTTGCACATGTTCAGCTAGTTCAACGAAGGTCACAGCACCCAAATTCATAGAAGGTAAGAATTATTTCAAAGGAAGTGCTCGAATAATATACTTAACCAGGCCAGTGCAACTTCTAGCAATTGTAAGATGCTGAACTTAGTTAAAGGGGACGCGATGGCTCAGTGGCTAAGACGCTGAGCTTGTCGATCAGAAAGGTCGGCAGTTCGGCGGTTCAAATCCCTAGCGCCGCATCACGGAGTGAGCTCCCGTGACTTGTCCCAGCTTCTGCCAACCTAGCAGTTCGAAAGCAGGTACAAAATTTAAGTAGAAAAATGGGGACCCCTTTGGTGGGAAGGGAACAACATTCCGTGTACCTTCCGGTGTTTAGTCCTGCCGGCCACATGACCACAGAGACGTCTTCGGACAGCGCTGGCTTTTCTTTGGCTTTGTAATGGAGATGAGCATCGCTCCCTAAAGCCGGAAACGATTAGCACGTATGTGTGAGGGGAACCTTTAAACACGGGCTACTGAGGGTTTGCTGTGATTAGGCTTAACACGGGGCCGTTGCATAGCAAATCCACCTTTTTTTTTTTTGTTAATGTAGGAATCTCAAGGTATCGTGCAAAATCTGAAAATCGGTTTTTCAACCACTGAACGATGCATAATAAAGAATTTTTGGGAGTCCTACAAACAGATCGGTTTACCGTTTGATAAGTTGCTGGGGAACTTCCATCAGATATCCACGAATATAGCCCTCAAAAGCCCATATTGGTTGGGGGAAAGCCTCGCTCATTCTGAAGACTGGAAACAGAGGTCTGAAGTGGTAGAGGTTGGGATGAAGCCTCGGCAGTTGTCCATCCCACACCCAAAGAGATCTTGCTGTGTGTTGAAACCTCCTTGGCAAAACAACCTGACAAATGTATACTGGAAGGATGGTGGAAACCTGATGCTGGAAGGAAAGTTCAGGAGGACCAGTTTATTTCCCTTGTCCCTTAGTTTTCTTCTAAGGGATGGAAGATTAATGTCACAAATTTCTTGTTTGGCAATCTAAGCACACACTTCCTTGTTTTTTTTTTATTAAGAAAAAGCATTACCGGTACTGGGTGTACATTGTTGACTTTAGGAAAGTGGCCACTTGTATACATTGGTGGCCTAAATATTTCTTTTCGGGGCTATATTCGTGGATATCTGATGAAGTTCCCCAGCAACTGATCAAACAGTAAACCGATCTGTTTGTAGGACTCCCAAAAATTCTTCCTTATTTTTGCCCGAATCCAGACATTTTGCTGATTCTGCCTTGCCCAGTTGCAAAGGAATTTGTTTCCAACAACCAGACACTTCCGAATGGATTTATAGAAAATCACTGGGCCGCTTGTACAATTTTTAATGTCATTATAGCACAGATAGTTGTGCGGTGGCCTAGAGGTGGCGGTCTCGCCTCACAATCAGGAGGCTGTCAGTTCGATCCTGTGGGCACGAGGAAAACATATCTGCTGGAAAGAAAAAAACCTCCATATTGGTGACAGGAAGGGCATCCGGCCAGTAAACTCTCAGCTCCGTTCAGTTGCTCAGAATCCACCCCACAAGGGATTATGGGGTCATTAAAAGAGGGTGGTCCTCTACTTACAACTTACAACAGTTCATTCGGTGACCATTCAAAACCACAACAGCCCTGAAAAAACGGTGACCCAGGGCTGTTTTCCACAGTTACGACCTTTGCAGTATATCCCATGCTCATGTGATCAAAATTCAAAGGCTTGGCAACTGGTTCATACTTATGACCGTTGCTGTATCCCAAGGTCATGTTATCCCCTTTTGCAACCTTTTGGCAAGCAAAGTCAATGGGGAAGCCAGATTCACTTAACAACCATGTTACTAACTTATCAACTGTGGTGATTCACTTAACAACTGTGGCAAGAAAGATTGTAAAATGGGGTACAAATGTACAAATCATGGGCTCAATTATGGTCATAAACTGAGGACTACCCATACTGATTTCCCCCCATGCCTTAGAAGTTGTAATGTGGGGTAGAGACTGGCTAATTCTGCTCGTTGGCTCTGGCCTCGTTTAGAAAGTGATCGGCCTAGCTCAAAATTATTCCCTTCTTACAAAGCAAAATCTATTTCAACTGTTTTATAGATGGTAATTTACCACTTGGGAGGTTAGCTAAATACGTTTAAAAATAGGTCTAGCAAATGTTGGAAATGTAACCAAAAGATTGGGCACATTTTATCATATGTGGTGGACTGGTGCTAAAACAAAAAAATTCTGGGCAGAAATACATAGATGGCTAGAAAAGATAACAGGGAAACATGTAGATTTTAAACCTGAGTTGTTGTTTTTTTAACTAGGGACGATATCAGAAAAACTCAATATGAGAAGTACGAATTTAGTATTACATGTTTTAACAGCAGCGAGGATTATCTTTGTACAATATTGGAAAGACGAAGGAACACCTCAAGATGAAGAGATAATTAAGAAGATATTAGACTGTGCAGAAATGAGACAGGAAATATTCTGTGTCTTCTTTCTGTTTAATTTTCAATGTAAGTCTTACATTGAATTAAATTAAACAGAAAGAAGACACAGAATATTTTTAAACTTGGAATTTATTTTACCAATGGTTGGAAAAAAGGGAGAGAGAGTAAGAATGGCATTTGTACTGCTAAGCAAATTTAATACCCAAACCACACGATGTTTATTAAGCACTAAGAAAAATAACGAATACCCTGTTTCCCCAAAAATACAACCTACCCTGAAAGTAAGTCCTAGCTTGATTTTTACACATACACCCAATATCTGTCCTACCCCCCCCAAAAAAATAAGCCCTAATTAAGATCGCGCCCACTCCAGAGGACACGGGTAAAAATTAAGCTAGGGTGGGGCTAGGAGGATAGAGCTGCCCTACTACTTACCTTTGGACAGTTGTATCCAGGCCTCGCACATCCCAACACCTTCCTTGCTGGCCCATTTTGTCTGTAGCCTGCAAGGCTGGCAAGGCTTTCCTGAAGGCCTCTGGAGCTGATTACAAAGCTCAGGATCGATCCAGAGCTCGCTTAGAAGCTGCAGAGGCCTCCAGGAAAGCCTTGCCAGCCACAGAAGTTCCTGAAGGCCTCTGACAGTGAAAAGGAGGCTGGGGACAACGTGCAGAAGTGAGGTTAGTCAGTGGATGACATCCCCAAAAATAAGACCTGGTGCCTTTTTTTTTTTGGTGGCAAAAAAAAATATATATATATAAGACAGGGTCTTATTTTGGGGGAAACACAGTAGAAAATTAATAAAATTGATTAAAAAATATTATTCCCTCTTTTGGGTTATTCGTTGCTCAACCGGCAAAGCATGTACAATTGCAGAATATGCCACAGGCCGCCTCCAGGTTGTCATATTTTGTTCCACCACGAAAGAATACAACCGGGGGAGTAAGATTTTAACGTAAGCATCGAACAACTGTCTCTGGAAAGATCAAGCTTAATCCTTCTTAAGCTGGGAGAAAGAAGAGCTTTCGGGCTGCTGACCTCTTTGATTCCATTCGCTTTGTACCAAGTTATTTTTAATTGATGATAAGAATAGTTGGTCTCAGGAGGCGTCGGTGGCGTGTCGCCCCCCCCCTTTGGCCCTGGGGTTGTTTTCCTTGTGGGTTTCATCGCTTTGTATTCTCCATCTTTCAACAGGGGGCGTTTTGGTCAAGTGCACAAGTGTACAGAAAAATCCACGGGACTCTGTCTGGCCGCCAAGATCATCAAAGTGAAATTAGCAAAAGAAAGGGTAAGGAGAGCCGCTTAATATATATATATATATAAGTAAAAAGAAAACAAGCAAAAGACCGGGATTAAAAGAGACCTCTTATTTCAGTCAGTGTCCGGGTGGATTTGATTTAAATCTAGTCAATTTAAATCATGATTTCAATCATGATTTTAATCACTAGTTAAAAAAAGGGTTGATTTAAATCGAGGTGAATTAAATCATAATTTTTAAAGAGCAAACTGTCACCTCTGTGGTGAAATTGTGTGAATGCATCAATGCAGTTCATGTTATTCTCAGCTTGCAGAGCTTGGATCCGTTGAATGAGTTTACCCCAAAATGGAAACGCTGCAGAACATAGAGGCTCACGCTACCTAGCTAAACTCCATTTCATGCTAAATAAACTAAACGATTAAGGTACCTTAAATAGAAAACTATCTTTAGACAGATTTTTTTTTAACTCCAAAAGCATTTTATTAAAATAATTTGGAGCAAAATAAAAAAAATCTGATTTAAATTTTTAAAAATCCATTAAAAAAAAACCCATCGATCTTTATCCACCCTGGTCAATGTTTTCTCTGCAAAACAAGATCTTTCGCAACCGGATAGCTTGATATAAAAATTATCTTGTAGTAGTCCATGGGTTAAGGGGGTTGGAATAGGAGCACAGACAGAGGTGGGAAGAAAATTCTTCAACTACAGGTTCTGTGGGCATGGCTAGGTGGGAGTGGCCAGGTGGTTATGTGACTGGGTGGGCATGTTTTATTTTGTTTTTTGGCCTCCTGGGCCTCAGGTAAGCCTCCTGGGTGAACCAATACAACAGCGAGGGAGGGGATCAGCTGTGCTGTGCAATTTCCACGATTTCCTGCTTTCTAGCTAATCTAAATCATGTGGCACAGCTGATCTTCAGAAAACAGCTGATCTTCAGAAAACAGCTGATCGGTGGGGGAAACAAAAGGAGATACCTTGATTTTCAGAGCATACTGGTTCGCTCCCAGCTGATCTTCGGAGCTACTGGTTTGACTGAACCAGGCCGAATCGGTAGAATCCCACCCCTGAGCAAAGATTTCTACTTTCTTGCTATGCGTATTGCTAATAATATATTTCACTACTCACATTTCAGGAAGAAGTGAAGAATGAGATAAATATAATGAACCAGTTAAGCCACGTGAACCTAATTCAACTTTATGATGCTTTTGAGAGCAAGAACAACCTCACCTTAATCATGGAATAGTGAGTTGAACGATTTTTGAGATCTTTCAGGGTCTGGGATTCGTAAACCATTTTGGCGGAAGTAGCTGGGAAGCTAGAACATTTCCTAACAAGTGACAAGAGTGTTAAGATTAAAATAAGTATTATGATTTTTAAAGGGAATTTTAAGAAAATGAACTAACAGACCCATTCAACTCAGGTGAGTTCAAAATACGGATCTTGGGACCTTCATCAAGAAAGAAAAAGAATGAAAATGACTTATCGCATGGCAGGGAATTATGGAAAAGTAGTCTGAGCATATTTGGAAGGTTTAACACAGACAGTTCTTGATTTATGACCACAACTGAGCCCCAAATTTCTGTTGCAAAGTGGGACATTTGTTAATTGAGTTTCCCTCCATTTTATGACCTTTCTTGCTATGGTTGATAAGTGAGTCACTGCAGTTGTTCAGTTAATAGCCCAGTTGTTCAGTGAATCTGGCTTCCCCATTAACATTGCTGGTCAGAAGGTTGTAAAAAGGGAGTGTGTGACTCCGGCATCCCTGCAACCGTTATAAGTACATGCCAGTTGCCAAGCATCCAATTTTCATCATGTGGCCATGGGGATGCTGCAATGGTCATAAGTGTGAAAAAAAACGACCATAAGTCACTTTTTTTCAGTGCTGTTGTAACACTGGCCACTAACTATATGGTTGTTAAGCCGAGGACTACTGTAAAGGGATAACAGTGTTTGATAGGCAGGTTCTCCAACTCATCCTTCAGTCTTCTGAATATCTACAGAAGGCAACCTGATGATATCACTGAAAAGGAAGTAACCAAAAATATTTTGGCCAGTTCTGGACCTTCAGAAGAGTAATTAACACCCCAATTCTTTTCCTTTAAAAAGATAAAGGATCCCCTCGCACATTTGTGCTAGTCGTTTCCAGCTCTAGAGGGCAATGCTCATCTCTGTTACAAAGCCGCAGAGCCAGCGCTGTCTGAAAACCTCTCCGGGGTCATGTGGCTGGCATGACTAAACACCGAAGGCACACGGAGGAACGCTGTTCCCTTCCCACCAAAGGGGTCCCTATTTTCCTATTTGCATTTTTTACATGCTTTCAGACTGCTAGGTTGGCAGAAGCTGGGACAAGTCACGGGAGCTCACTCCATTATGCAGTGCATAACGCGGGATTTGAACTGCCGAACGGCCAACCTTTCTTATCGACAAGCACAGCGTCTTAGCCACTGAGCCACCGCTTCCTTTTCCTTCAAAGCAACACAAAAGCAGGCCAAAATCACACTGCTGAAATTCATTAATTTTGCCACCAAAGCAATAGTGCAATTGCAGGAAACTCTAGATGAGGTATTGTGTGGGCTGAATATAACCTCAGAAGCGTACCCTGATGACTCCTGCTCCACACTCAGCAATCTTAACTTGATCTCAACCTCCCCTGTTAAAATTTAGCCTCAGAGATGTTTGTTGATTAGTGAACTTTAAGATATCGATTTATTTAGATAATTGAGGTGGCCTTCTGTCTCACGAAAGGGACTCTGGGCAGCGAACAACAGCCAGAACATGAAACTCATAGCGCCTGAGGTTTTAACAATACACCTCAGTCACAAAAAGAAAACACATCAATAGTAGCAAACCCCATCTGACCTCCTGGCTCAAATGCCTGTGGAAAACAGCCAGATCTTACTGTCCCATGAAAGAGTTGAGAGGGTTGTGGGCCATCAGGTACGATCTTGAGAACATGGGCCAAGGAATGAGCCTTGCTGAACTCAAAGGACCTTTTTTTCTGGGTTGAGCTGTGAAAACTCTCAGTTGATCCCCTCACATTCTTGCAGGACCTGATTGCTAAATTTGGGACATGGCATTCTCTGAGGTAAATTAGCTGCACTGAGAAGCTGGTTTCTTCTGGTCAAGGGAAATGCATTCAAACAAAAGCTAGAATCACGCTAAAGAGATAGACAGAATTGGACCACCTTAAATATGGCTTGCTTTGACAGCTCTGTGATGGGTGTCCATTGTGCTTGGATGGATGTCCTCCTTCTATCGCAATTAAAAATCAGAAGTCAGTGCCTATGTATGATATGGGGAGGAGAGGTTGCCACTTCCAAGAAAAGGGGGCATATGTAGTTGTCCACCTCCATGACAACTGTCCTTGTTCAACGCTGCCTTTTCTTGTTCCACAAGTGTCGATGGTGGAGAGTTATTTGACCGGATTATAGATGAAAACTACAATCTTACTGAGTTGGACGCCATCTTGTTTACCAAACAAATATGTGAAGGCATCTACTACCTGCATCAGCAGTACATCCTTCATCTTGATCTGAAGGCAAGTTTGGAACCCGCTACCGGTATGCATGAATTCTGGAAAAGGATTCTAAAGATTAAGCTTTAAGTTTGTCCTCTGTCTTCTTTTGCAGCCTGAAAACATCCTCTGTGTGAGCCACAGTGGGAACCAGATTAAAATAATTGATTTTGGGCTCGCAAGGCGGTAAGTGTCTCCTCCTCTTTACGCTTTGTTTTCTTTATTCCTTCGGCATCTCCCCTTGTACTCTACAAATATTTTGTGTTCTCGTCTGGAAGTTCACTAAAATGCCACCCATTGCCATGGTGACTGAGCTTTCACTCAAAAGCCCTTCTTGCTAGAACGTGACAGTGATCACACTATCTTTGCGCCTCGATGCCTCTATCGCTATAAACTCATTGTCTATCTTTGTCTCTCTACGCTCACCAACCATCTGTCTCCCTTTCTCATCTTTGCTCAAGGTACAAGCCTTGTGAGAAGCTGAAAGTCAATTTTGGCACGCCTGAATTTTTGGCTCCCGAAGTTGTCAACTATGATTTTGTGTCCTTCCCAACAGACATGTGGAGCGTAGGCATCATAGCGTACATGCTGTGAGTAAACCCTGTTGTTTTTTTTCAAAGGAAGGGAAGGGGGGCATTCTCAACAACAGCTCAGTAGGGAAGACCAGGGTAGTGTTGTGGCCCGCCAGCGGCCAGCAGAACTGGCAGCAGATTCAGACAGTGAGGAAGTTGGGGAGGAACATGGGTCAGTCCTGGAGTCTGGGGAAGGCTCTGACGAGTGTTCTGTGTCAGAGGCAGAGACGGGCTCAGGGCCGTCTGACAGTTATCAGCTGCCTTCGGAGTCGGAGATCAGTGGGGCAGAAGAACAGCTGGAGCCTGTTCCCAGTGTGCGCATGCACAGAGCTGCCAAAAGAAGGGAATAGCTAAGGAACAAGGGTCGACTTGGGAGCAAAGCAACAGGTGGACGATGAATGGCCCCTCCCATAGGGAATAAAAGAGGAGCGAAAGGGGAGTGGGGTTTTGCAGGAGACAATTAGTTCATCTGAAGATCTGTTCCTGCGTTCTTCTCTAGTATTGTCTGCTACAGTGTGGCGTCTGAAAGATATCAGCCTGGCACCTCTCCAAGTCTAATAAAGGTCTATAATTGGGAAATATCTTGAATGACTGTTGGCCGGGACTTTGCTGTAGAGGAATTCACTGTAAACTAAATAAAAGGAGTTTTCGGGATGAGGAGTCTGCTTCGTGCTGTTGGGGAAGCCTAGGTCAGAGCAGGTAGAACATTTGAGGGGGCCAGAATGGCAGAAGATGGCTAGATCTTTCAGGTAGTTGTTCTTTTGGTTCCCTTTATGAGATACAGCAGTTGGGAGAAGGCTGAATGAGTATAAGCCACATCAAGGGAACAATCTCTTGGTGTTTTTTCATGATTGCTTAAACTTGGCCTATGCCTAGAGGCTGCCTCTACATGAATTGCCATTTATTGCAGCACCTGTGGCTAGGTTTTGCGTAGAGTATTTAAGATCCACCAGATCACGATGGACCAAGTTTGTAGAAGAGCAGGCAAAGCTGGGGAGGGGCTGCGTTAAGCAAGTCATCAGCCTAGAATCATTACGGTCCCACAAACGGTGTAAGTCCTAACTCCTCCTGAATTCTGTGGACGCCAATACAGCGTGGAACGTCCAGTTCTACTTATTTTTTGGGGGGGGGGGTGTGACTCGTAGCAAATCATAGTTCTTGTTTCAGTCAACGTGTATGTTTTTATTTAGGATTACAGCTGTACAGATTGTTCCTTGTCTCAACAGTGGCAGCACTTGGCTTATCTTGTCTGGCCTTGAAAGCTGGCAAACATCCCTATCTTTGACAAAAAAAATAATAATAATGGCCCGATTGAGACTATGTAGACATCAAGCGATGACCTCATCCCAAAGACATCGTCACCTGAAGACATTTTCTTGCATTTTGGCCCCTTTCCCCAAGCAGTTGGAGCTCTGCCCTCCAAACTGTGGATTATCTGCTGCAACCCCTCAAGCATCTCCGAGCAACGTCTCTTTTCTCTTTTAGGGTCAGTGGTTTGTCGCCTTTCCTTGGAGAGACTGACGCAGAGACCATGAATTACATAATCAACTGCAACTGGGATTTTGATGCAGAAGCTTTTGAACAAGTGTCTGAAGAGGCCAAAGACTTTGTTTCCAGGCTTCTAATAAAGGAAAAAAGGTGCTAACTTGCTATGGTGTCTTATCCCAGCTCTCCTCCCCTCCTCTCAGTCTCTCCCCCTACCCACATATCCACCCTTGTTATTTAATGCAGGGGTCGCCAACCTTTTGGACCTCAGGGACCACCAAACTCATACTTTTAAATCCCGCGGACCACTAATACGAATTTTGACTGATGGTGGCTTGCTGATGTTTTCCCTGGGTCTCTGCAGAAGGCAGCAGAGACCCTGGGAAAATCCCCCCAAAAGTCTGCAGGAAAATTCCCCACCCCGTCTTCCTACCGATCGATCATTTCTTTATTTATTTGAGATCGCAGGATAGGGTCTCCAGCTCCACTCTTGGGGGGGGGGGGGGGGGGGGAGAGAGAGAGAGAGAAAGAGAGAGAGAAAGAGAGAGAGAGACTTTTGGCTTCATGCAAGGAAAGCAGCAGAAGCCTTTCTTTCTCTCCCCTAAACTCCGCTAGAAATGAGTCTTTGTGAGATTTGTTGCACCAACCTCTTGGAGCAGGATGCCTTGCAGGGTCCCAAAGACTCATTTCTGGTGGAGTTTGGGGGAGAGAAAGATTTTTGCTGCTTTCCTGGTGTGCAGCCAAAAGCAGAAGCAGCATCCTGATGGCCAGGCGAGGCATGTGGGGCGAGTGGGGCAAGTTCCCCCCCTCTGCCCTTTCCCTCCTTCCTCTCACTACTTCATGTTGTTCGCAATGCAAGCCTTGTGTTCCCGCGGGCCATGTGGGAGTTGCAGCCTTGTGTTTGTGTTGTGCAGCCTGGATTAATTGCTTTGGGGGATGTTTTAGGGGCGACATTTCTCTGCAGACCTCCAAAATTTTCTCGTGGACCACCAGTGGTCCCCGGCCTACTGGTTGGCGACCACTGATTTAATGGATTGAGTTGCCTGCACCCAAAATCCATCGTGCTTATTCTATCCATCATGGCTTAAGATGTACAGATCAGACTAAGGTGCGCATGTACAGGAAGTCGTCTGCTTAGGATCACAGCTGAGCCCAACATATTTGTCGCTAAACAAGACAGTTGTTAACTGAGTTTTGCCCCATTTTACAATATTTCTTACCACAGTTACTAAGTGCATTTGCAATTGTTAAGTTAGTATCATGGTTGTTAAGCGAACTTGGCTTGCCTGTTGACTTTGCTTGTCAGAAGGTAGCAAAAGGTGACCCTACAACAGCACAACCCTCATAAATACATGGCAGTTGCCAAATTCCATCAGAGGAAGAAATTATTAAGAAAATATTGGATTGTACTGAAATGAGTAAATTGACATTTGAAATTAGAGAACAAGAAGACAAACAATTTTATGAAGTTTGGGATCTTTTTTATCAATGGTTAGATAATAAAACATAATAATAGAACATTTAGACTTAGGATATAATTTTTTTTGATATTATTTTTATAAAACTTTATTAAGATAGATTTGGTATAATCTTACGATTCATTGCAAAATAAATTAAGTAAATTATAGTTATCTCGTTAAAGTATGAATTAATAAAATTATATATAAATGATTTTTGAGTGATGATATTAGGTTATGCAATTATTGATTGATAATATGAGTTATTATGTAATATAATTATGTTAGCGTTTAGGAAATGGATGCACAAAAAAAAAGTGGTAAACCAACCGATACACTGTTTGTAAATTTATGAAGAAGGATGATGTTTTTTATGTTTTATGTTGTATGTCTTATGTTGTTTTGTTTGTTGTTAAAATAAAAAACTTTAAAAAAAATAAATACATGTCAGTTGCCAAGCATCTGAATGTCAATCCCATGGCCACAGGGATATTGCAATTTTTGTGTGAGAAACAGCCACAAGTCAAGCATTTTTTCACTGCCATTATAACCTTGGTCACTAAATGAAACATTGTTAAGTCGAGGAACTACCTGTAGGTCTGACAGCATGTCCTGCATTGCAACCTGTCCCTTCACAAATTCTTTTTTTCTCCTTTCTCTGGTCCTGATATCCCAGTGGCAGAATAAGCGCAGCCAACTGCTTGAAACACGAGTGGCTGACCAACCTGTCCACCAAGGCGAAGAGATCGAAAGTTCGCTTGAAGTCTCAGATGCTTCTACAGAAATACATGGCCCAGAAGAAGTGGAAGGTAAATGCCACGCCGCTCCTCTTCGTTTTCTGAGCTCCATGTTGCTGTGGTGGCCTGTCGGCCCCTCCAGCAGGCAGAGGAGGAGGAGGTGGTGGTGTGGGAGTCAGGCAATCTGGGAGCTCCAAGGTGGAAGAGGGAATGGAGCTGTCAGAGAGAGAGATGCAGGCAGAGCCTGGGCCACCTGTCAACCCTCAGATGGAGAGACATTAGCCCCCAAGTCTGGAAGTGGTTGATGAGGAAGAGGAGGAATAGCTGGGTCCGGTGCCTGACAGGCAGATGCACAGAAGGCAGAGGAGAGGAGAGCAGTGGAAATCTATGAGCTGGTCCTTGGGACTGAAGAGTCACCACTGCTAGCGAAGCCCCACCCTCGCTCTGGGGATAAAAGGCAGTGGGTGGAGATGAATAGATGTGGCAAACAACTATCCTCTCCCTGCCGGACAGATTTGTTAGCCGGCGGTGAGAGAGAAAATTTTTGCTGGGGCTGTTGGCGCTCCTAATAAAGGAATCATTGCTTCAACTACAAAGGGATTGTCGTGTTTGAGGAGCTGGGTCAGAACAGTTGTGTTTACTACGGATGACAATATTTTTGTGGGATTCAATCCAAGCCGGTCACCAGAAACTTGGAAAAAACAAAACTTTGGTCCCGGTGACCGACTCAGATTGGATCCTGCAACATTATCCCCGGACACGTATGTTTACCTTCATTGGTGACAATATTTCTGTACAGGAGAAGCCAGATCTGAACACAATTATGCCTCTTTTTCTCTTAATTACATCAATATGTTATATATCCAAACATTTTATCTGCTACTGTAGCAAGCTTGTTTTAAGCAACGGATAAGTTTGATCTAGCAGAAGATACATACTGAATATGATTGTTCCAAAAATGCTTTTTCAAGAGGCAACTGGACTTTCTGGTTTTTCTTTGAAGATGTTTCGCTTCTCATCCAAGAAGCTTCTTCAGCTCTCCATTCCCCCATCATCCAGTCAGAGCTGAAGCTTCTTGGATGAGAAGCAAAATGTCTTCAAAGAAAAACCAGAAAGTCCAGTTGCCTCCTGAAAAAGCACCTTTGGGACAACCATGACCTGAAGGACTGAGAGTCTCCATAGATACTGAACGTGATGAGTAGACAACTGGTATAAAGTCTTAGGTAATATTATGTAAAAACAAAACCATATGGGCAGAGATCTCAAAAGTCTGTATGATTGTTGTGGTTAGCCAGTAGCAGGTGCGGACGGCTGAGGAGAGCGAGGACTCAGATGAGGAGCCAGGACCATTAGAGATGGACTGCTGCCTTCAGAGATTGTGGGGGCTGGCAGCAGCAATGAGGAGGTTCCTTAGGAGCGTGTGCCAAGTGCACGCGCGCGCAGGATTGCTCGTAGGAAAGAGCAGCTCCAACAGCATGGGCGACTCGGGAGTGAGGCTGCAAGGTAATGGCCCCTCCTTCAAGAAGATAAAAGTCAGCTGTGAAATGAACATTCTTTGCAGAAGGCAAAGTCGTTTTGAAACTCCTGCCTCGTGGACATTCCAGTATCCTGAGTTTGATTCTTATTTTGCAAATTATTTGTCGTCTGTGATCTTTTGGCAAGTCTCGCACAGTCTGGCAAGGCTTGTGTTTATCCCAGCTAATTATTTTGTAAAAGCACTACAAGGTTTCTGTTCCTTTTGGGTTGTGTTTGATTTGTTGGGAAAGGGCGTGGGTCAGAACAACGATGAAATCCGTTCTGGTGAAGGTACAATCCAACCCTGGAGGAATCTTGCAAGAGTCTTGGTTTTCCAACATGGTTTTTTTTTGTTTCTTTTACAGAAGCACTTCCATGTGGTCACAGCTGCCAACAGATTGAGAAGATTCCCTAACCCTGCTGAGTCTCCAACTGCTGAAGAAAACTGAGATTGGGTGATATTTTTTTAGGGACCCATCCATTTCCACCAGTTTCACGTTTCCTTTCCTCCTCTTCCTCAATTGTTACAGCCAGTCGTCTGCTTTTAGGAGCCTTCAAGCCCAAGAAGACACCTTGGGACTTCCCTACACCAGAGAAGTCTGACTGAATGGGTTGTCTTACAACCTATTGCTTGCAAGAGGAAGAAAACAGTTTGAATGATACCTCTTAGACTTTCATTTCCGTAATTGCACATTTTAATGGTTAGGAATGGCTTTTTCTGCTGGGGACTGGTTGTCTTCTTTTTAAGGAGGTTAGGGTTTCGAGAATGTCAAGCCATGGTTGGAAGGTTGAACTTCTTCAAGCAGAAAATGTAGCTTCTGCAGAGATTGTGGTAGTTATTTTCTGAATTCAGTATTTTTGCTTTTAAAGTAGAACTTTGGGTAGTGATCAATAGCTTTAAGAACACTTGCCAAGACATTGTATTGTGATTAGAGTCCCTCTTTGGAGGGAGTTGAGCTGGGCAGAAATGTGAAAAGTAAATAAAATTAGTTACCTTTTATACACTCATTTATGGCTTCTCTTTTGCTTAACTTTCCTAAACTTTTTTTTTCCTTAAACGATGATCTGTATAATTATTTGCCACTGTTTGGGACATCAAGATATCAGCTTGGGGTTTCGTGGGAAATGGGAGATAAAAATTAAAAACGACTTAATTTGCTGACAATGTGAGTGGGGGAAAGATTAAGAACAGAATTTAAAGCTGTTAAAATCCTCAGTCACAGAAATATTCCTTGGAGCTGAATTTCTGAATTGATTCAAACATTCAAGTCAGATCCTTGCAACTTGATTTGGAAATGCTTGGATCCAGGTGGACAATTTAAGGCGCACTGAGATACTGAGCATCTTTTGTCTTAAATTCAGTTTGAGGTCCTGCTGCCATGGTCATTTTTCTTTCACCCTCTCAATCCATGTTTCTCAACCGTGGCCATTTTAAGATGTGGACTTCAACTCCCAGAATTCCCCAGCCAGTCCTACTTAAATGATTAACCAATTTGTTGCTCTGCTCATTTATGATTAGGGTATCATTACGGAGGTGACAAAGCTATAATTCAGAAGCTGATATCTGGATTTATAGAGTGAAACCCCAAAACAGAAGACTATAGCACAAATAAAACTTTATTGAGGCTGCCAGAGAGGAATTAACACAAGTCATCGTTAAAAAAAATTAAATAATCAAAGCTGAGAGGACCAATCTTAAAAAGAGTTAATGGGACATTAATTATTCTGTATGATTTTGTGATTCCCACTAGTTACACAAGGGAAGATAAAAGCCAGGCATCTTGCATTAACATATATTCTTAATCCATGCCTCTTATAGAAGAGTTATTTTACTGCTGCATTAAGTGTGTGCTATAACTGACATGGAACTATCTTGCTGCCCAAAACCAGAGCCAAATCATGAAATTATCTGAACTACAGTTGTATCAATGCAAAAAACAAAACTCACATTTTGCTGAAGTATCAATGAGCTAAACTCATTTAAAAGCAGGTCTATCTAGGCTTCATGGCGGCCTGTTCAAGGAATTCAAGTTTTATTCAGGTTTATTTTTCTCCCAACAGACTAGTTCTCCAGCCTGACAATGGCGAACCAACTAGACTGACATCTGCATTCACTGGAGAAACAACTCCACTCACACACTGTTTCTTTGTGATTTTGCAGCATTTTCTAAGATTCTTCGTTTCCATTCTTCATAATCTTCTTTAGGCTCAATTTCACTTCTTGGATGCTTGCGAGAGACTTTTGCTTCCAGAACTAATGAGGAAAAAATAAGATATATTTGTCTGTGCACAAACACACAGTTCGAAGAATCAGTTTTCTTAGGTCATCAGAATTAGTGAAGCCCTCTTGCTTGTTAAGAAATCGCTTGTGGAACCTCTAGCTGGCATTTAAATATGCGTTTTGGAATAGATTCAGATGAACAACTTGGGCATTCAGCCACCTTGGTTGTTATGAGACTTCTGCAATTCTGGAGTTTGGTTTATAGAATTCCAAACCAGGATGGAATGCCGTGTTTGGGCTATAAAAGCTGTGAATTATTTGAGGGCAGTAGGATAAGGATGTTTCCTAGCTGAGGAACCTGCCCATAAATAGGCCTATCTTACCTTCTTCCTTTGCAAGATCTTCAAGGAAGGATTTTTGAGGTTCTTCAAACTTCAATGAATCACCTTCTCCTTGAAAAGAAGAAGAAACTATTGTCAAGTTTGGGCAACATTTGAATGCACAACAATGGCTACATTCAGTTGAATAAGCCACAAGAAATAAACTGAACGAAGAAACTGGTTGTACTTTGTTGGAAACAGGACAACCCAAGTCCAGAATGTTGTCAACTTAAGGTGGTGAGCCTACCTAATAATAGGTGCCACCTATTTTCCTCACAGTGATCTTATGAGGTGAGTTGGGATGACAAAGAGGGACTGGCACAAAGTCACTTATCCAGGTATTTGCTCTTTCTGTCTACAACTGAAACTAGCCATAAATAGTTGATTCAAACTCTGGAGGAACAGCTTTGAGTCAAACAAACTGTTGAGTTCTCACGTGTTCAAACAAGGTTTGCTAGTAAGCTACCATTGAATTTGGTCACACTTCTAATAAGCCATGGCTTTACAAATTGCAGTAGCTATGTTTGCCCCCACCCCGCTATGAAAAGCTTCCTAGCTTAGCTTGATATTTTTAGCTTGATATACGTCATCCTTGATGTACAATCACTCGTTTAGTGACCGATTGGAGTCACTACAGACCTGAAAAAAAGTGGCTTAGGATTGCTTTTCACACTGACGGCCATTGCAGCATCTCTGTGGCCACATGAACCAAATTCTGATGCTTGGCAACTGACTCATACTTATGACCGTTGCTGTATCCCAAGGTCATATCCCCTTTTGGGACCTCCTGACAAGCAAAGTCAATGGGGAATCCAGATTCACTTAAAATACATAGCTGGCTAGAAAAGATAATAGGGAAACACGTAGATTTTAAACCTGAACCGTTTTTTTACTGGAGATGATATCAGAAAAACTCGATAAGAGAAGTATGAATTTAGCATTACATGTTTTAACAGCAGCGAGGACTATCTTTGTACAATATTGGAAAGATGAAGAAACACCTCAAAATAATTAAGACTGGCAAGAAAGGTTACAAAAACAGGGACAAAACTCACTTAACAACAGTCTCAGCGAACAACAGACATTTTGGGCTCAATTTGGATCACAGGGCGGGGACCAGCTGTATTCAGGCACTTCACCTTTAGTTTTCCAATAAAAGGCTTACAAAAAAATGTGGAGGTGATTTTTTTTAAAAAAAAAACAAGTTGCAAGAAGCGAAAACAAGACAAAAAAGCATAAAGAAAATCATACGGTTGATTTGTTGGCTAATCTTCTCTAACTGGGTGTGGAGCCGGTCAAATATGGTTTTCTTCACCCCTGATACGGTCACCATTTTGGTTTTATCCACTTTAAGTTTCAAGGATCTGCAATAAGAAAGATTGGATTCGTGAAAAGACCTTCTTTGCCCAACGATTTAAACTTACACCGTAAACAGTTGCTGCTGCTATCAAATCTCTCAATTAGAAGCTCCCAGTTCGAATTTACATCCCATCAGCATCTCATCACTAAAGCAAGCAAACATTTAAAAAAAAAAACAGCTAGAGATGCTTCTTGTGAAAAGCATGTCTGTTATACATTTTTAAAAGATTTAAGGTATTTTTTAATCGTTGGGTTTTTTTTTTTGCATTGTTCTATGAATGTTCTACTTTTTTTTCTCAAGAGTCTGCTTTTCCGTCAAACAAGAGCAGACCATGAATCGACAATCCTTATAGTTTAAAACTAAATACAATACACAGAAAGTATTTTAAAACCAACCACATGTTCAAAACATACCTGACCCCTTCCATTGCCTCCCTAACTATTCCTGGGATGTGATATTTGGGGAAGGGCTCCTCCCTGTGGAAAGACCTCAGCAGGACCAAACATCTCAGGAGTGCTACAGCAACACTACAATCCCCATCAATCATGTTAATCGACTCTTTGGCTGGACAAGAGAACCGAAATCCTATAATCTGGACTGTTTCAAACCTACCGTCTTCAAGACATTTTCAGTGGACTATTTGAACATTACAGAGTACCACTAACTCAATTCCACGGTTCTCATGCGTTTTGCTTCTAAATTAATTACAGTGATTAAAAAAAGGCTTTAGAGTGTGCAGAAATAAATAGGCTTTCAATGGAAATGAAGGAGAGAGAAGAAACAGAGCACTACGAAATTTGGCATTTTTATGATATAATTAGCTGCAAGGGAGACACAAAATAGAGAGATGAAATGACAAGTTACGGTGTGATGAAATAATTTGGTATGAATAGGCACAACTATGCATACTTATGTATAAATATGTAAATAAGTACATAAATATGTGAAAATATAACAAATCAAATGTAAAATAATTGTAATAATATTTAGTAATATTCTATATACTTAAGAATATGTCTGTGAGTGAACATTACTACAAATATGCTGCAATGAGTGGAAATACGTTTTTATTGTTTTTTAATTGTAGAATTTGTTTAATAAAGTTTTTTAAATATTAAAAAAATAGGGTAGTTATCTTTCAGCAATGGCATCAAAATCAGAGACCATGAGAAGTATCCTCTTAACTGGTATGTGTCAAGTGCTGGGGAAATGAGGAGATTCAGGCAGTTCAAGTGAGTATAAAGATTTTATGGCGAGCTGAAGCTGTCTACAAGAATCTGGACAACTAGCAGTCGAGGGAAATAAGCAGGAGATAAGAAAGGCATCCAAGGTGGACTGGACTTAGATCTCTTGTGGGTGCGCAGGGACTCGTGACTTATGACACGTTTAACCCCTCCCTCGGGTTTCAGCCTGGTCATTTCCTACAGTATATTTTTTTTTAGAAGAAAATTGATTCATGGCAACAATAGTCTTATCAGGTTCCATAATTTGTCCTTGATCTTCATCGCAATCTGTTCATTCCCTCTCTGTGGAACACACCATAAATCAAGAATCTGGAATATAAACAATTTTCTTCCAACTGCAAATGTCAACCCTTCCCACCCTACAATCAACCCAAGGGAAATTAATGGGTAATTTCCTCCAATCTTACTTGCAAGCAGTAAACAAGGCCACGGTGGTGAACAAGGGTTTCGACAAATCGAGAGCCACTTTTTGAACTTCTGGCAGGCTGGATTCGTACCTGAAAGGGAAAACCGGTCACTGAAGTCCCCAAAATCTGAATTCAATCTGAGATTCATCTTTAGCGATGAAAACTTGCTACGTGTAAACTCTTACACCATTAAAATATTCAGGAAAATCCTTTTAATGATTGTTGCTTATTCTTTCCTAATTTTAGATACGGCAGATGGAACAAACTATCCAAGCAGCTTCATATTTTTAATATTACAGTTTAGATCCATGATGGCAAACCTATGGCACGCTTGGCAGAGCCCTTTTTGTGGGTACGTGTGCTGTCGCCAGCTGCTTTTCCGGCTTCCGGTGCGCATGTGCATCAGCGGTGGGATTCAAATTTTTGTACTTCCGGTTCTGTGGGTGTGGCTTGGTGGGCATGGCGGGGGGGGGGGATATTGCAAAATCCCCCTTCCCTCCTCACCCCACTAACCTGCTTTCCAGCTCTGTTCTCCTGTGCAGGGCAACCAAAGAAGCTGGGACTTGGGAGGCAAGAGAAGAGATGGGGTTGGTGGGGCCAGTCAGAGGTGGGATTTGCCGGTTCTCCGAACTACTCAAAATTTCTGCTATCGGTTCTCCAGAACCTGCCAAATACCATCTCTGATATGTGCACTGGCCGGCTGGTCTTCGCAGGCAACGGAAAATGGTCTGAAAACCGCCTAAAACCAGCCCCACCCCAAAACCAGCTTCTAAACAGCCCGAAAAACAGCCAAAGAGCTGTTCCCGATCTTGTTTGCACCAAAGACGAGGAAGGATTTAGTCAAATATATTCTGTAAAACGTCTTAAAAGTGGCTAAGGTTGAGAAACTCCGGCCTGAGGGTTTTGGAGAAACAGCAACAGGCATATTCCAATAATATATTTTTTTTTTCAA
The DNA here is from genome assembly GCF_900518735.1 of Pseudonaja textilis. The sequence continues at coordinate 1,050,203 of NW_020769373.1, read as the reverse complement.
CCAGAAGCAGAAATGATACTTTCCTACCTCTGCAGGATTTTGGAGGCCAGGTTTGCAGCATCCAAACAGGAGAACTGAATGGCCACCTCTCTGATGCCCAAGTTGGATTGCAGAGCAAGCAGGCTTTCAAAGGATCTCAGGTAGCGCTGGTAAGTGGCTCTGTTCAAGCCAGAGAGCTTCACAAAATAACTCTTTAAAGGAAAAACAACAACAACGAAACAATAAAGTTTTTTTTTCTCTCCCAAACTTATACTAGACATTCACGTGCCACCATTTAACAAAAGGTTATTCAATACTGCTTATGGGTATCGAAACGGACATAGCGGCTAAGACGCTGAGCTTGTCGATCAGAAAGGTCGGTAGTTCGGCGGTTCGAATCCCTAGCGCCCTGTCAGGGAAGGAGCTCCCGTGACTTGTCCCAGCTTCTGCCAACCTAGCAGTTCGAAAGCAGGTAAAAATGCCAGTAGAAAAAATAGGGACCCCTTTGGTGGGAAGGGAACAGCGTTCCGTGCGCCTTCGAGCATTTAGTCATGCCGGCCACATGACCACAGAGACGTCTTCGGACATCGCTGGCTTTTCTTTGGCTTTGTAATGGAGATGAGCACCAACCCCTAGAGCCGGAAACGACTAGCACGTATGTGCGAGGGGAAACTTTACCTATGGGCATCAAACCATTTTTGTCCTTATTGGTACTCCGGCCTGTTTATATTTATGAACAGGACTGTGGGCAGTCTGATTTTTATTAAATTAGGTTTAAAAGGCTGGTGGCCTCCCAAAGGTTCTGATAAATTGATAAAATGATAGCCCTGTCTAGTAAACTCTTGGGTCAGGGAGGGTAAAAGTTCCTGCAACTTTTGTCCGATAGCGAATGGGATACAATATCAAACAAACCCCACATATATCGCTTTCTTTGCATACAAGGCTACAGCATCTCCTGTTTTCCCAAACCCCCAAAACTAAATTATTGTCCCCTATGACTATTATTGTTGTACTTTATGATTCTTGACCCTTAACAAAAAAAAAAATATTTTATGTACAGAGAGCATTTGCACCAAGACAAATTCCTTGTGTGTCCAATCATACTTGGCCAATAAAAGATTCTATTCTATTCTATTCTATTCTATTCTATTCTATTCTATTCTATTCTATTCTATTCTATTCTATTCTAATCTAATCTAATCTAATCTAATTCTATTCTATTCCAATGTGAGAGATTCCTAGCACCAACCCCAAAACAGCATGTTATTCCTATCCTATGTACTAGCAGTTAAAACTTCTAGGGAAATGCTACTGTCTAATTCTCAAGAATTCGGCATAAAAATACAGGTAGCCTTTGACTTAGCACCATTTATTTCGTGTTCGATCAAAGTTACCACCGCATTGAAAAAAGTTTTTCACACTTACAAACCACTGCAGGATTCCCATGGTCATGTGATCAAAATTGGGGTGCTTGGCAACTGGCATGCACTTATAACAGTTAAGTGTCCCAGGGACACCCGATCCCTTTTTGTGTTGTTCCAACAACAAAAGTCAACGGGGAAGCCAGATTGACTAAACCACCCAGTAACTAACTGAACAACTGCAATGATTCACTTAACAACTGGGGCAAGGAAAGGTCGTAAAAAACGGGACAACACTCACTGAACAACTGTCTTTAAAACTGTCAAGAGTATATTCATGAACTGAAACAGAGCACGGTAACAAGGTCAGCCAATGAATAGGCATAGCAACTAAGTCAGCCAATGAGGACTGTTTGGAAACTGAAACTAGAAGTAGCCTAGGCATGGCTCTATATTAAGCTCTGCAGCTATGTTGAGCCCTGAGTCTGTCTATTGAAAATGAAACTCCTCTCCTCTGCTGTGTGTCTTGTTCAGCAGGCAAGGTCTGCTTCTGAGCTCCCGAGTTGGTGTTCTGCTCGAACCCGTAACATGTCTACTTCTGTTAGGGTTTGCTCCATGTTGGAGAAATCTACAACTGGTATTGTAAAATTGACTTTATCTGTTTATAAAGAAGTTATTTAACTTCTTTATAAACAGATAAAGTCAATTTTACAATAGGCCTCAGCCATCTGTGTTTACTTTTCTGGCACTGAATTTATGCTGCAATATTTTGAACAAAAACAGAAAAAATATGGGCTCAGTTACGGTCGTGAATAGAGAGGAACGTGTAGCAAGGCAAAGGAAAACATTTGAAAAGGAAATGGCAAGAGAATAAAGAGGTATTTTACTTTGTCCACTGGATTCCTTGTGAAGGTAGCAGCCAAGTCCAGGCAGATCACCGCACTGCTTGTGGGGCTCATCTGGGCTAGCAGGGGGGCACACTTAACGTGAGAAAGTCGGAGGTATTCCTCGGCTTTTCTGCAGAACCACAAAAAAAAGGCTACTCATCAGTATGAAAGGCAACAGAAGAGATGACATTAACGTCCTAGCTCTTACCTTCACAGCTGTGAAATTAATATTACACTTGATATTTTGCAATTAGTTAATCCTCCCTACATAGAAGCCTGTAGGGATTCTCAGTCATCCAGGCCATGGTTGTCCCAAAGGTGTAGGGTCTCCAGCTTCGGCTAGGGGGGGTGTTGGACTAGATGACCTCTGAGGTCCCTTCCAACTCTGATTATCTTTCAAAAAGGTCGTGCTGGGACCACCAGAGGTGAAGTTAAAGGGCGCATTACAAACCCCTCCCCCCCCATATGCAAAGCCTTCCAGGGGCGATGGATTACAGGACCCATCATCCCCGGCCAGCAACATATTAAATAAATAAATGGGGCTACTCCTGGAGCGGGGGGGGGGGGGAGAGGGAAGATTAAGGTCCAGCTGCACCCAATTGTAACCCCTCCTCATCCGGCCCCCCACCCCCTGTTCACCTGATAACTCCGGGCGTGGAGACCCCCAACTGGGCCGCCCAGCGCTGCAGCACCTCCCGCTCCATCCTCCCCGGCCGTTCTCTCTGTCCCCCTTTTTTTTTTTTCCCGCGCTGGCGGAAGCTCCATTCAAAGAACCCCTCCCTTGGCCACGCCCCTTTCGAACGTCGTTCTCGCCCCACCCACTTTCCTTTTTCTATGACGCGCGCGCGCGCAAAAAAAAAAGGAAGGGTGGGGGGGAGGGAGGAGAAGGAGGAGGAGGAGGACTCGAAGTCCAAAAAAAAAAAGGGAAGCAGGGCTTGGCTTCCGATTGGTCCGTCGCGCCCAAACACCTCAAGCCGTTCCGCTGTCCGCCGAACCAATGGGGAAGGCGAGAGGGAAGAGTGGCAGTCGGAGGCGCGCCTAGGAGGGGAGAGGGGGAGGGCGCTTGGGGCAATCACATGACTCTGAGGGGGAAGGTGGAGGGGAAAAAAAAAAAAAAAACCGGGGGCGGGGGGGGGGGGGGGGGGGGGCCGGGGGGGGGGGGGGGCCCCTGGGGGGTGGGGGGGGGGGAAGAAGGGGAGCGACGGGTGGGGGGGTGTGGGGGGGGGGGGGTTGTCAGGCTTCTCTCGGCAAGAAAAAGCCCCCTTTGTCCGACCGGGATAGGATGGGGGAGTCGGGCGCCTCGCCTCCCGAGCGGGGAAGGCTGACGGGCCTGCCCGGTGCGGCTCCTCGTGAGAGGGAGACAATTTCCCCTCAGGAACGGCTCCCTTAACGCCGCACGGGAGGCCATTCCACTCTCTCTCCACCCCGCACCCCCCCACGCCTCTATAGACGGGTGGGACTTACGGCTCCCATCCTTCCCCAGCCCAGCAGGGATGGGGAAGGGCCGGGCCGGGATTTCCTGACAGACGGAAGGAAAGCCGAGTCACGTGCACGTGCGGAGAGCCTACACGCGTGTGTAAAATTGGGGAACGGGGAGGATGGCGTGGATGGATGGATGGTGGGGCCTGGCTGGGCCCCGGCTGAGGGGGAATAACAAGGCTGGGCAGAGGCCCTTGTGGGGGGAGGTGTCTTTTATAGGGGTTTCGGGGTGGTGGTGGTGAGGGGGTTTTAAGGAGATATTATGTTGGGTGGATCCCTTCTTTGGTGTGGGGAGCAAAAGGATCTGGTCTTTTGTGTGTTTGTGTGTGTGTGAAAGAGAGAGAGAGAGAGAGAGAGAGAGAGAGAGAGAGAGAGTGTCCTCGACTTACGACCACAATTGAGCCCTCTTGTAAGGAAACCTTTATCTCCCTAGATGACAATGTAATATAAGGGGTTGTGATAAGGCGAACCTTTTTATGTATCCATGAGTGAAGGTAAAAGCTGGACTACTTACTCATCATCTCCTTTTAATGACCCCATAATCCCTTGCGTCGGGGTGGAGTCTGGGCAACTGAATGGAGCTGAGTGTTTGAATGGCCGGGTGCCTTTCCTGTCGCCAATGCGGCGTTTTGTTCAGCAGATATATTCTCATTGTGCCCAGAGAGAGAGAGAGAGAGAGAGAGAGAGAGAGAAATTGGCCCTCTACCTAGGATCGAACTCACGGCCTCCTGATTGTGAGGCTCTACCTCTACTGGGATGTGCAAATACAGGCAGACCACAATGGAGCCCCCAAGTTTCTGTCGCTTAGCGAGTTTGTTCCTACTAGTTCTTTCAGTTCTTGAGTTTCGAGGAGTAAACTACCAAGGGGGATTGGATCCTTCTCCGTTCACCCCAAATGCTGATTCTGTCCCAGTGTCCTTTCTAACTTGGCTTCTGCCTTTCTAAACTTTGCAAGATCGCCAATTTGTCACTTAGGCTGAGGTCATTATGAGTTGATCGTTGTAAGGAGGGTCCACAAGTCCCACCTCCATCTTCATTTAACGACCCCATAATCCCTTGCGGGGTGGAGTTTGGGGAACTGAATGGAGTTGAGTGTTGAATGGCCGGATGCCCTTCCTGTCGCCAATGAGGACTTTTGTTCAGCAGACATATTCTCAATGTGCCCGGAGAGAGAAATATCTGCCTCTACCTAGGATCGAACTCACAATCTCCTGATCGTGAGGCTCTGCCTCTATTGGCATATGCAAATACGGGCCGACCACAATGGAGCCCCAAAGATTCTGTCACTCATCAAGACGTTGGTTAAGGGAGGTTTCCCCCATTTTTGCGACCACCTTGCCCACAGTTGTTAAGGGAATCACCGCAGGGGATAAATGACTAACCTGGTGGGTTAAGCGAATACGGCTTCCTCATCGACTTCGCTGGTCGGAAGGCCATAAAAAAAGAGGCCATGTGAGCCCCGGGATGTTGCAACGGTCATAAATAGGAACCCGTTGCCACGTTTTCTGAGTTTTGATGGTAGCGATGCTGCAAAGGTTGTGACTCTAGAAAACGGTCATAAGTCACTTTTTTTCAGTGCCTTTGTCACCTGGAACAGTCACTAAATGAACTGTTGTAAGTCGAGGACTACCTGTATGTGTAGTCCTCCACTTACAACCACAAGTGAGAGCGACGTTTCTGTGGTTAAGTGAGACATCGGTTAAGGGAGTTTTGCCCTATTTTGTGACCTTCCCACAATAATTTCTGTTGTTAAACAAGGCAGTTAAGTCAATCGCACCCAATTTACGGCCTTTTTTTTTTAGCCACGGTTATTAAGCAGACCACTGCAGTTGTTAAATGAGCCCTGAGATTGTTAAGCAAACCCAGCTTCCCTCATTGGCTTTGCTTGTTGGAAATGGGCTGAGAAGATCACAAATGTTGATCACATGTCCCCGAGATACTGCAATCATAAATATATCCTGGTTGCCAAGTGCCCAAATTTTGATCACATGATCACGGGGACGTTGCAATGGTCATCCGTGTGAAGATCATAGCGCTTACTGACCTATGCTTTAGAATTAAATTTGATTGATGTGCCTTCAAGCTCTTAACAACTGCATAAATCAATATTCCCCATGATGAACTGCCTCTAATCTGGTCTTCCAGTGATGCGCCCATCATTGTTCTAAGTGGATCCATCCACCTGGCTGCTAGTCATCCTTTTTCTTTCCCCTTTCCCAGCATTACAGCCTTCTCCAAAAAGCTAGGTCTTCACATAATATGTGTCCAAAGGAGGATAATATGAGCCTGATCATTTGTGCTTGAGTGAAAACGCTGGGTTGATCTATGTGATTCATTCATTTGTTTTCTTGGCTGTCCATGATATTCCCAGAAGTCTTCTCCAACACAGAATAATCATGTGTTGTTTTTTGTTCTTACTGGCATTTATATATTGTTCCTCTCCAAAGCTGCTCTGACTGGCATACAACCAGAATAAAGATTTTAAAAACATCAAAGCAGCAGCCTTTATTTTTGCTACTAAATTTCTGGTCTTTGACCATAAAGTTTTAAGCAGTATTGTTGAGAACAAATTTAGGATTTTTAAAATGAGAACTGGTATATAGGCCTGTTTAATGATTCAGTAATAAATATACAGAATTAATAAGTTACAGCAACTTTAAACCAAAAAAAACAGTTTAATATTCCTAAACCGGGGAGAAAACTGAAGGCCTGTTCATGTTCAGTATATTTTATGTATCTTCCCCAGTTGTGTCCCTGACAGAACAAGTTAGTTGTGTTTTTAATGCAACTAGTGAGGAACATGGTGTGGGCTACATGGCTCCTTGGTGTCTTTTGCACAGGCTGGCCCTGATAGTCTTATCAGAAAACATTCCTTTCTTTGTTTTCTAGCCAACTACACAGCAGTCTCCGCAAGATGAGCAAGAGAAGCTTCTGGATGAGGCCATACAGGCTGTTAAGGTGCAGTCTTTCCAAATGAAACGCTGCTTGGTAAGAACTGGTCGGCTTGATTTCTTCTTTTCTTTCTCCTTCCAATGTTAACTCTGAATCTGATAAAGCAGCAACCATAGTTTTGTAGTCTTGTGTGTACTTCTCTGAGCATAAGCTGCATTGAATGAAGAAGTTTTTTTCTTCTCAGCAAGCATCCATTGATGTTTCATAAATATGCTAATTGTATAATTACTATTACTTAAAAACTTGTGCTGCTTTCAAAACCTTTTAAATGTAAAATGTTCAATAATGCTTATTTTAAGTAAAAATTGGCTATAGCAAGAATCCAATCTCTTTATCCCCCCAAAATTTGGGATAGAAATTGTATAAATTCACAAACCTATTTCCAGCTTTGTTTTAATATCTTAAATATTTCAAGTGGTTTGCAGCTTTAGTAACAATGATAATCCAGAATATCTTTTTCAATTGTTCCTTAAAGGGCTATAATCCTGGCCTCTGGGGTTTGTTTGGCAAATGAACTAATTGATAAAGTGAATATGCATAAGGTATGACAGAAAATAACATGTTATTGTTTTGATAGGACAAAAACAAGCTAATGGATGCCCTGAAACATGCCTCGAACATGCTTGGTGAGCTGAGGACTTCAATGTTGTCTCCAAAGAGTTATTATGAATTGTGTATCCTCTTTAATTGGGCTGGGACTCATTTAGCTGATAAATGATGCTTCTTAGTATCTGTGGATATCTCTGTGGTTGTGGGAAAGTTGTGAAGGGAGTTTCATGCACATGTCAAGACCAGCAATCATCTTCTTTTTTTTTTTTTTTTGATCTGTGACTTGCTCATGTTTCTCCATTTGCAGCCGCTGATCCAAACTGCAGCCTTGTCCAACCTGATTTTCATGTTCTCCTATTAGGCTGGATGTTAGCTCCATGGTGTCCTCCACATCTACTCCTTTAGTTCCTAAGAGATGGGTTTGTTCTTGGTACTGAACGGAAATGAACAAAGTTGTGTTGCGTTAGTCTATGATTCCTTAATTGCAAGGAAAAGACATGGCGATCTCTGACGAGCTCCACTATCTAGAGGTTTACTTGACGGATGAGTTTGCTAAGGGAAGGAAGGTGGCTGATCTCTATGAGCTGGTTCAGTATGCTGGAAACATCATCCCACGGCTGTAAGTCAATTAAGAATCTCCTGGTCACACATTCGGTTCTGATGATTGGTTTTGGTTGGTGGGTTGTTTTATTTTAATGCTTTATTGAATTGAACAAAATGCTCCCAAACGTGTGTTCCTGTCTACTTCTGCCTTTTGGCAGCAACCCACAAGGTTTTATAGGCAGGGGTGGGCTTCAAAAATTTTAGGAAAGAGTTCTCTGTCCGGTTGCTGGGTGGGCGTGGCCTAGTCGGCCTCCTGCACCACGGTGGAGGTATTTTTGCCTCCCTGCGCTCCAGAGGCTTTCCTTGAGCCTCCAGGAGGGCAAAAATGGGCTCTTCAGGCACCAGAGGCTCCCCAGAAGCTGGAAACGGGCCCATTTCTGGTCTTCCCGAGCTTCCGTGAGGCCCGTTTTTCACCTTCTCTGAGCCTCCACGCATGCCCTGCATTTACCTGCATCCAAAACGGGCCACGTGGGGACTCCTGGGAGGGGTGGGGCCGGCCTAGAGTGGGATTTGGGGGTTCTACGAACTGTGCAGAATCTTAGGGGCTCTTGCAAACCCCCAGCAGCCCACCCCTGATTATAGGTAATCCTTGACTTATGACTGGTCACTTAACTGTGCAGAGCAGTGATGGACTTCCCCAGGAGTACTTGCAAGCCAGTTCCAAAGTTAAGCCCCCCTCCCTAACTTTACAGCCATTTGCAGTGTCCCACAGCTACGTGACCGCATTTAATGACAGTTTTGCAAAACCAGCCCACGGTGAGCCTTTTTTGTTTAACGACCTTCGCAAAAATGGTTGTGAAATCAGGTTGGTCACGTGGGTGACCCATTTTACAACTGTTGCAATTTATAACTATGATGAGCAGACTCCATTGTGGTCCTAAGTCAAGGACTACTTGTAGGCTACTTTGTAATCCTTGAAGAAAAGATCAGATGACATTTAAATGATCATTCGGTCCTTCAGACAATTTTAAAAAGAGTACCTTAAGATGGGCTTTTGCTGTAAAAGATCAACTTCTTTGTAGCAGCGATGGCAATATGCATGAAAAATGAAATTAGAAAAAGTATAGGAAAGTAACAGTATATTACTATATTTAATACACATATGCTTTCTTCTTAGCAAATTCTAGATGACTAATGCTTCAAAAAGGGGGAAAATGGAGACTGGAGTTAAAGGAATTGGCCAGCGTTGTGAAATAGCCTTCCTTTGGAGATGAGACTGGCCTCCACTTCACACATTTTCCAAAAACTTCTAAAATCTGAGCTGTTCTGTGAAGCTTTTCCATGATTTGATATTGCCATCTTTTTTTAATTTTCTGGTTTTATGATACCCGGATTTCCCTTAATGTTGCCCAACTCAGGACTGTTGGGTTTTTAGATTGCCCTCTGTATATTTGAACCTTTTTACATTCTTTATGTAAACTGCCAAGAGCCTTCTTTGAATGGTGGGGAGATAATACTATAAAATAAAATAAATAAGAAAACTCCTAATCGAACTGAGTGTTGGAATGGTAATTAGCAGCCTGCTTTTACACTAGCCCAGCTGTGGTAAGCGAGTCTCGTAATACTATCTCCCTTATTTCTCAGCTATTTACTAATAACTGTCGGGGTGGTCTACGTGAAGTCTTTCCCTCAATCTCGGAAGGACATCTTAAAAGACTTGGTGGAGATGTGTCGTGGGGTCCAGCATCCTTTAAGAGGCCTGTTCCTTCGCAACTATCTTCTCCAATGCACCCGGAACATTTTGCCTGATGATGGAGAGCAAGCAGAGTAAGAGCTCTGAAAGATTGAATGTGTTGTTATCTTTTCATCTGGGAGAAACACGTTTGTATTGGGTGATGGATGGATATGACAAACTGGCAGCCCAGTTTGAAGGCACGGGACAAAGTCACCTGCTGAAGAGTTAGGAGCTCAGTGTGTGCAAGAGGGGCGGCTTTGGAATTTGAGCATTACAAGATATTTCAAAGCCAAACCATCTTGAACTTGAAACAGCCTATTTTGAATTTGAAACGGGGCTTTCTGGAAATCTTTTGAGCTTGAAACAGAGTGTTTGGAAAACGTGAAACCAATTGAAAGAAAACAATAGTTCTAAGAATCTAAATGGAGGGAATTATGAGTAGATCATAAATGTGTGAGTTGTGAGTAGGATCAATATGAACACTAAAATAAAAAAGGAGCAAATTAGGTGATCGGTGCTGTGCAGAATTTAAGTAACGTGAGACAGTAGAAATGGATTTAACTTTCATAACGGATTGAGGTGTAGATAATTGTAGCTTTGCAGTGGTGAAAAAGTTGTGGTGGCTCATCTCAGGTTGCAGCTTTGCTTCCATGGAAAAGGATGAAGAGCCCTTCAGCCAGAAAATATATACTACATTCTTTTCTTCCTAATGCAGAACTGGTGTCGGGCTGGATTAATTCCGAGATGATATTAAATCTGAGGTTCAAATCTCCCCCCCACCTCCCCCAAGATAATTATCTTCATGATCCTTTCTCTCTACGGTCACAAACGCATGGTGTCTCTTGCTTCAAAGACATCCAATCCATCTTGACATGACTCCCTTTGTTGGCCCACAGCGAAGAAACCACTGGGGACATCAGCGACTCCATGGACTTTGTGCTGTTGAACTTTGCTGAGATGAATAAGCTCTGGGTGCGAATGCAGCACCAAGGGCACAGTCGAGATCGGGAGAAGAGGGAGCGTGAGAGGCAAGAGCTGAGGATCCTGGTGGGAACCAACTTGGTCCGGCTCAGCCAGCTGGAAGGTGTCAACGTAGAGAGATACAAACAGGTGAAGTGAACTCCTCTGTTCTCAATTAGCGCCTCTTACTTTACTGCACCTCAGTTAGTTTAATTGCTAAATTAATTACTCAATAATTGCATCCCAATTTAGCTTATCACTTCTCTAGAAAAAAGCATGTTTAGGCAGTTAATGGCTGTAGAAAGCATGCAAATAATAGTGCTTGACTTAAAGGCTTCATTTAGTGACTGTTCAAAGTTACATATGACTTATGACCATTTTTCACATGGCCTTTGTAGCATCTCTATGATTGTGTGATCAAAATTCAGATGCTTGGCAGTTGGTTCATACTTATGACTGTTACTGTGTCCCAAAGGTATTGTGATCACCTTTTGAGACCTTCAGACAAGCAACATCAATGGGGAAGCCAGACTCATTTAACAACCAGGTTACTAACTATTCAACTGCAGTGTCTCGCTAAACAGCTCTAGCAAGAAAAATCATAAAATGAGGCAAAACTCACTTAACAAACGCCTCACTTCTTAACAAAAGAAATGTTGGTCTCAATTGTGGTCTTAAGTCTAATTTTTGTTTTCTGTTTTCCAGATTGTCTTACCTGGCATATTGGAGCAAGTAGTTAACTGCAGGGATGCACTAGCTCAAGAATACCTAATGGAATGCATCATACAGGTAACGTGGCTTAAGGGAAGGTTAATTGGCAGGTTGGTACGGAGGATCTGATAGGCTGGAAAAGAAAGCCAATCACGAGAAGGCCATAGTGCCATTTTTGAGCTAGCAGAATCAGCATCAAGAATGGACATTCTTGGCTTCCAAAAACCTTTGCATATGGATTGTGTTCAACAATATGGTGTATGGTTTTGGATGTTGTTTAGATAAGTGTCATGATGAGTGGGCCACCATATTTTAGGTCAGTTGGTTATTTGATTTTAGAGACATGGAATCTGTTGGTTTAAGTTTAATTTTTATTATTTTAACCTTCCTGCAATCTTGACAGCTGGGGAAATATATAAATAACTAATATGCAGAACTTGGCGGAGTTTATACAAGTTAGTAAGTTGAAATGGAACAAATATTCTGTCATGCTTTAGCACAATGATCAAATGTCTGTTTATTAAACAACCTAGAATAATAATTGACCTATTGCTCCATCATGTCCTCCCGTGTCTTAGGTTTTCCCCGATGAATTTCACCTCCAGACTTTGAATCCTTTCCTTCGAGCGTGTGCAGAATTACACCAGAATGTGAATGTCAAAAATATTATAATTGCATTAATTGATAGGTATGTAATGAAACAAACATTATAAAGTCTGTGCTGGAGCAAAGGAGAGGGGTAATCTTTGGGCCTCATCCAGAAAGTTTAGAAGAGTTTTCAAAAATTGAAAAATGCAATTAATATAGGTTGAACAGAAGAAGTGATAGTGTTAATAGGGATAGATAGTAAACATACAAAATGTAAATTTGAAAAGTGTTACATCCTGAAATGTCCCTTGCTTGAAACAGACTTCAAACTACTATTGACCAGTTTCAAATTCAGTATGTTTCATAGTACCTTATTGCAAAGAAGCAAAAGCTGCATTTTGGGGGGGAAATTTGAGAATTTAAAATTGGAAGCAGCTAATTGCCAAACAAAATCGAACAGACAAGGAACAAGTGTTCTCTCTCTCTACCGTTTTTCCTCCCTCCCACCTTCCTTGTGATATTTTTTTCCCTGCAAATGGCAATTTATGCCGGCATATGTTCGGAAAACTACAATATTTGGATATACTTGGTATACGTATGTTTATAAATGTACATTTTAAAATAAACATTTGCAGAAATTAGTTGTTTGCTGTCTGTATGAGAGATGTATGTAAATCAGCTTCCTGTAATGAGCTTAAAGTCCCTTTTTTTGTTTTAGCAGGGAGCTGTGAATAAAAGATTTCTCTGAAATGTAGTTTTAGGTAGTTTTCAAAGCTTGTTATATCATGTGGAGCAAGCTTTTTTTTTTTAAATCTCCCCACTGTTATTTTAACATACTTTTCATGCACTAAATAGTGAAAGATGTGGGTGCTGATAGAGTTCTCTCCCCCGCCCCTTGTTTAACTATTTTGTACTATGGGCAAAATATGGTGGGCATGCATATGATTGACAACTGATTCCCTCAGTTTGGACCGTGAAATCATTTCAGAGATGTATCTGAAATCTTTCCTGAATTGTCCTATCGATTCAAAGGGCGTTTGATGATTTGATCCAAAGTGTCATTTGCAAAGGATTCTGTTTGGAAATTCAGTCAAATTGTCTTCAAACAGAATCCTTTAATTAGAAATTTGTCCAACTCTTATGATGATTAGAAACTCCCTTCTCCTCCTCCTCCTCTCCTGCCTAGCTCATGTTTAATTCTTACCTGGTGGTAACCATCTGCTGGTGAAAAGCTGTTCCATCTGTTTGTGATTTCCAGAAAAAAAAATCCTTACTAGTTTGCCTTTCCTAATTGCTTTCCCAACTTTTGGAAGAGATTTGGGAGCCCCTGAGTAGGGAATCGTAAGGGAAGGGTGGAATTAACCGTCGTGTTAATAGAAGCCAATTGGGATCAAAGAATCGTTTCTCGGAGGAAGGTTGCCTTCACATGATTACTCCGTCTGGCTTCTTGATACACTCTGTGGTTGAGGGATGTGAGTGTGATGGAGTGATCTGGTGTTTAGCCAAGGAGGGATTTCATGCATGCCAACCTGAATTCCACGATAGGAGAAGAGAGGGGTGTGGCTCTGACAGGTAAGGAGATTGAGGACATGTCCCATTTTTCTCCAAGAGAGATTGAAGGCTACAACTGCAGACATCTTGATTTGGACAGTGCAATTGCCTGTTAGACAAGTTTGCAAGCTGCATCTCATATGTCTTGTTCTGTCTTTAGACTCGCCCTCTTTGCCCATCGAGAGGATGGACCAGGGATCCCAGCAGATATTAAACTCTTCGACATTTTCTCCCAGCAGGTGGCTACAGTCATACAGGTAACTGGAAAATGACTGCAGTTTCTCTTGTGTTGTTTAAAATATATGTGTTTGCTGGCTTTGACTTAATATCCTTGAATCGGATCACCTGGCAATCAAAGACAAAAACTATTGTTTAATTATCTGTTAAGAGGCCATGGGAAGTAGTAAAAAAGGCTGGCTGGCATAGAGTAGCAAAAATTTTTTTTTAAAAAAAACCTTTCATGTTGCCTTAACCTCGAGAAAAACAGGGAAGTGTAGGTTGTAACAATACATTTCATTTTTTTCCCCAATCAGAAGTACAGGGTTATTAAAAGGGACATATCTTTGCAATGAAAGTCTTTAACTATCTTGGTTACTTAATGTATTGAATATTTTCTCTTGGTGCTTTTTCTAGTTCTGGCTTATACATTTATAGGAAGGCCAGGGTGATTTGATTGCTTTAAGAATCTATTAGAAAGGCACATACATATTCAATTCTTAGCTGCAAATTTGTATGCTGTCAGAGAACTGCCTTCTGCAAACTGCTTATTATGTTCATCGCCTCTGCAATCAACAGGTTCTCGAGAAGTAGAGAAATTTCAACTTGCCTGGGATTTGAATTTTAATTGAGTATATCTTCTCTGGCAAAGTTAGCGTGCTGCTAAAGCCTTGACCCATCGGAAATTGGTTTATCTCAATACTGTGAGCATTGCAGATTGGCAATTTCAGGATTTTAGGCTGGAGTTTTTCCCAGTCATGCCTGTAAATGTTGAAGTTCGAATGTGAGATCTTTTGTATGCAAAGGAAACGTTTTCTCCCACTGTAAAATAAGAGCAAAGGTGAATCTCCTAGAAACCCAGTCTAGCTAAAATTAAGTGCTTCTTTGACTGGTTCAGGTCTGGATAAGTGACTACAGGTAGTCCTTGACTTACAACAGTTCATTTAGTGACTGTTCAAAGTTACAACATTACTGAAAAAAAAGTGTCTTATGACCATTTTTACACTTACAACTGTTGTACCATCCCCATGATCATGTGATCAAAATTCAGACTGTTGACAAAACTGTCTCACATTTATGGCCTTTGTAGTGTGTCCTGGGATCATGCGATCCCATTTTGTGACCTTTCTGACAAGCAAAAGTCAATAGATAAACCACATTCACTTAATAACTGTGTTACTAACTAGAAATATCCTTTCTGTTACCTCTAATGCCCAAATGCACTTCTTTTGCTTCCATTGTTGACCATCAGTCAAGACAAGATATGCCTTCGGAGGATGTAGTGTCATTACAAGTCTCACTCATTAACCTGGCGATGAAGTGCTATCCAGATCGCGTAGACTATGTGGACAAAGTGCTGGAGACAACAGTGGAGATTTTTAACAAGCTTAACCTGGAGCAGTAAGTTGATGTGAACTTCTTGGCCTTGTGCGCAAAAAATAATCTCTCCCGTTGGGGAAACAAAATAAATTCCTGCACCGTCTGATGCTTCAAATGAAATGCCTTTACCTGGTTGATGACAAGATTGAAGAGCTTGGCTTTTGGGGTGATGGAGATTGATTTCTGCCAGTTCTGTCTTTTTCTAAAGATCTTTTTCCTGTAAATTAAGAAGCCAGATGGATTACCTGCTCTTGTCGTTGCAGCATTGCAACCAGTAGTGCAGTTTCAAAGGAGCTGATGAGGCTCTTGAAGATCCCTGTTGATACCTACAACAACGTCCTCACTGTCCTGAAACTGAAGCATTTCCACCCTTTGTTCGAGTACTTCGACTATGAATCCAGAAAGACCATGAGTTGTTATGTGCTTAGCAACGTGCTGGATTACAACACCGAAATTATCTCCCAAGACCAGGTAGGGAAAGCACAGGAACAAGTGTTCATTTGTATTTAAGTGAAAAGGAAAAGGGATGGGGATGGTTGTGCTTGGACTGCTGCTCTTGATGTCAGGGTTCCGGAGATAGCCCTAATTAAATCATGAGCCGCGATCCAAGCTTCAAAAAAAGATTTATTAGGAGTAACATGCCGGGATTAACCTAAGTGAAGACAACTCTGGCATACGTAATTCACAGTCACCTATGACCCTGTTTCTCCTCTTCCCCCCTGGGTGTATCATAAATCAGATTCTCCAGTGAAGCACGTTCGTGGGCTAGGTGTCATCAATCATTTTCTCCAATGAAGGCGGCCAGAAGATCCGGTAGCCTAGCTACAATCTTTTTAAGATAATGGTGGAATGTACTTCTGGTTTTCCTGCCATACTGCTCCTTCAGATTCCCCCCCACACCTATTTATGGCAACTTGAAAACAGGCATAGGAATGTTTTACAAGTTGAAGGAAGCTAGAAGGAAATGCAACATCTTGCCGAAAAACGGTCATCAATAAAACAAATTAGCATTAGCAATAACAGATTTATATACTGGTCCACAGTACTTTATGCCCCCAACACTCTGGGTCCTCATTTTACCAACCTTGGAAGGTTGGAAGGCTAAGTCAACCTTGAGTCTTGTCAGGATCGAACTCATTGCTGTGGGCAGAGTTTGCCTGCAATGCTGCATTCTAACCATTGCTCCTTACAAAAATTGCTGTAAAACAATAGTTCAGAATAGAATTCATTGAAATAGGGTTGAAGTTGTCCTGACCCCTGAAAATTGCCTTTCCAAGCCTATTGCCCAGAATTCATTGCAGCTGCAATCCCTGGAGTGGTTGACATGACAGGAAGTCATTTTCCCTTCTGCAAAAGGCTCCGTGTGCAGAGACTCTCCTTCCACTGGAGCCTTTCATCTCCATCTTACGTTGGTCCAGCAGGGAGGAAATGGAATGCGTCCAAGGAGTCCTGCTAGCAGTTTGAAGCCAAACCGGCGTGAGTTCCTTTTCTTTAGGAGCCCTCCTTGACCTGAATGTGCTTTGCCTTCTGTAGGTAGATGCCATCATGAACCTGGTTTCAACGCTAATTCAGGATCAGCCAGACCAGCCGGCCGAAGATCCAGACCCTGAAGACATGGCTGATGAGCAGGGTCTTGTAGGCAGATTTATCCACCTGCTTCGTTCAGAAGATCCCAATCAGCAGTATCTGGTATGGAGGCCTTCCGAGGCGTTTGGGTCTTCCTTCCATAACTGAACGGTCCCCAAAGGGGCTAGAATTCGTTTTCCTTCATCTCTAGTCTTTAGGTTAGCCAAGGGAGTTGGGAATCCAGCAAAACAAAAGGAAACAAGTTTGAGGTAGCCAGAATGAAATTCAGTACATTGAGTGACCATATGCAATTGTAGGCCTGCACTCATCTTTCATACTAAGTCATTATTTGTTTTAACCACAATTTGTAGGCCCAGCCCTAGCTGAGTTTTTATAACAGTGTACATTACAAATCTTGAATTATCATTTGTTTTGTATGTGTAGGTAGGTTGGTATTTCTTATTCTATCTTGTCTGTCTGTCTGTGTCTGTCTATATCTATCTATCAATCTATCTATCTATCTATCTATCTATCTATCTATCTATCTATCTATCTATCTATCTATCTATCTATCTATCTATCTAAATGTCTGTCTATCTATCTATCTATCTATCTATCTATCTATCTATCTATCTATCTATCTATCTATCTATCTATCTATCTATCATCTATCTATTTATCTATCTATCTCATCCATCCATCCATCCATCCATCCATCCATCCAATTTATTGGCTACCCATCTTACCACAGGGTAACTTGGATAATTTGGTTCACAGCTTCTGTTACCTTGTTGGTTTATACATACAGAAAAAAAATGTTGAAGGTAGGAAATCAGACATTTGACTTCCCTTTTCTGGAGCTTTGTACACAATCCCCCACCCCCCTTTTAAAAGACAATTTTCTAATTTGTAAGTTAGGCTGTTCCTTTGTGATATTGTCTCGTGATATTCAGAGCATATATAAACATGGGGACCTTCGCACATTTTAGATTTTAAATACCGCGCGGAAGCACTTTGGTGCCGGAGGGAACCAGCGCATCCGCTACACGTTGCCGCCGTTGGTGTTTGCTGCATATCAGCTTGCGTTTCGCTATAAGGAGAATGAGAAAGTGGTGAGTGCATCTGCATGTGATACGTTTTGCTTCGATGGCTACTTAAGATAAAAGGGATCGTTTGGAAATTGCAGAATAGAAAAAAAATGGCAAGTTGTATGAGTCTGGGACCAATGAGAAGGGGATTAAATTAAGTCCAGGTCCCTAAATTTGGTGCAATAAATTGGCTAAAAATAATCTAAGCCATTGTTTTCCAATCTTCTCAACTTCAAACTGTGTGGACTTCAGAATTCTCCAGCCAACCTTGTTGCCTAGGAAATACTAGGAGTTGAAGTCCACCCATCTTAAAGTTACCAGGATTGGCAAACATTTATTTGGATCTGGCTGGACTGGATAATATGTTGGGGAAAAAAGAGATTATTTGTTAAATGACATGTTTGGTTTTGCATGGACACTTATTTTTTAGATCTAGGGAGAATTTGATATGGAATTCTAAATAGAAAAATGCAGATTTTGTTCTTCTGCTGACTCCTTCTGATTTGTTCCCTCCCTCCCCCAGGATGACAAATGGGAAAAGAAATGCCAGAAGATCTTCACTTTTGCTCACCAGACCATCAGCGCTTTGATTAAAGCCGAGCTGGCGGAACTTCCTCTCCGTCTCTTCCTTCAGGGAGCGTTAGCCGCTGGAGAAATTGGCTTTGAGAACCACGAAACGGTGGCCTATGAATTCATGTCTCAGGTGAGGTCCAGAAGACCTTTTTCTTTCTTGAGGCACTCTACCCTCCTTTCTTCTTCCTTGAAATATTTCTGGTCGCCATCGAGAGAACAGCAAAAATACAAACATTACAACAATCAAGATGATTTCTGCTAGTTCCTGAAATACTTGGGTTTTTTTAACTTTCAGAAGAATAAAAAATACAGTGCATAACACTTCTTCTGTCTCTCTGTTTGTCTCTCTCTCTCTCTCTTATTTCCTCCGCCCATATTTCTTGTCTGAATCAGGCATTTTCTCTCTATGAAGATGAAATCAGTGATTCAAAAGCACAGCTGGCTGCAATCACGTTGATAATTGGGACGTTCGAGCGGATGAAGTGCTTTGGCGAGGAGAACCACGATCCCTTGAGAACTCAGTGCGTGCTGGCAGCTTCAAAGTTGCTGAAGAAGCCAGATCAGTGCCGAGCCGTGAGCACCTGCGCCCATCTCTTCTGGTCTGGCCGGAACACAGACAAGAATGGGGAAGAGGTAAGGCCGGTCCAAGACTTGTGGGTTCTCTGTAATGGGCTGTGGGAATAACCTTGAGAGACGGAGGAAGCGGACAAGAGATGAGAGCTATCTTAGTCCACAGAAGGCATTGGGGTAGAAAAAAGTATCTCAGGATGGATCCTCCTAAGTTCTTTGGAAAAGAAAGGCAGGGGAGGGAGGAAATGCTTTCAGGCTGGAAACATGCTGTTGCTGTATTCTCACAATAAAGGTAGAATTCGATTCTTGGTCTGGACTACTTTGGAGGGGAAGCTGGCTGGGAAATTCCGGAATTTAATGTCCACATGCCTTAACATTGGTAAATTTGGAAAACACTGTTTAATGGGATTAATGTCAGGGTTAAGGAGAAATTCAGCCTTGGCATATCTTGGCAGGGTTTGTTTCAAGAAGTTTAATCAAAATGCAGTTAAAAGCCATAAGCCATCATTGGGAGTATATATCTATATCTACACACGCGCACACACACACACACACACACACACACACACACACACACACACACATATACATAACAGGAAGCAGAAAATGCCCCACAGGAGCAGATAGAGGTAAACCTTAGAGAGGCAGGAAATACATCACAGAACAATAGAGATGATTGCTAGAGGTGGATAGTGCTACCTGCACAGCAGACATAACCCCCTTGACATCTTTTTTTCATATTAATGCAAATGACATTGCAAACGACATTCCTTCCATCCCTGGAAGGAATACAGATTCTGAATCTATCGGGGTGCAAGTTGATTGCCTTTTCTTTGGAGATTTTGTGAATTCCTTCGTCTTCCCCAAACCTGCTAAAAAAAACCATGTTAGTCATGCAGCGTACACTGGGGAGAAACCATTGGGTAAATGTGTTGATGTGGGGAGTGCTAATCCCCTCTCTTTCCTTGTCTTGTTGTTTAGCTCCATGGAGCCAAGAGGGTCATGGAATGCTTGAAGAAGGCGCTGAAGATCGCCAACCAATGCATGGACCCCTCTCTGCAAGTTCAGCTCTTCATAGAAATTTTAAACAGATACATCTACTTTTATGAAAAAGAGAATGAGGCGGTAAGGAGCAGGGCTTTGTGTTTTGTGCAGATGTGCAAAATCTGCCCCTCCCCTTCCATCATCCTCACTAGCTCTCCAAAATTTCCATCAAAACGAGTACTTTAATGACACCAAAAGAAGGAACGTTCTCCTCCTCCATCCAACAACAAAAGGAGGCGATCTTTTGACTCGCATTAAAATTACTGGTAGCCCTCAAGAACGGTTTATTTAGTGACCATTCAAAGCTACGACAGCACTGAAAAAAGTGACTTGTGACCTTTCGTCACACTAAAAACTGTTGCGGCATCCTCATGGTCGTGATCACAATTCAGATGCTTGGCAACAGACTCATATTTATGACGGTTGCACTGTCCCAGGGATCATGTGATCACATTTTGGGAACCTTCTGAGAAGCAGAGTCAATGGGGGAGCCAGGTTCACTTAACAACCGTGTTATTAACAACTGCAGTGATTCACTTAACTATGGCATGAAATGTCATAAAATAAGGCAAAACTAACAAATGTCTCAGCAACAAACATTGTGGGCTCAATAATGGTTGTAAGTCAAAGACTGCCTATAATTAAATTTCTAATGGTCTCTTACAACGTAAGAGTGCTCGACAGATGCTAAATTCAGATTTGGAGCTGCCTTTGCCACTCTCCCTTCTTTAGTTTATTGTCATTGCACCTCGTACAAAGAAATCAAACAGCATCTTCAGTGCACATCATGACCATGAAAATAAACACAAAGGCACATGCTTCACACTCCACACTTTGAACCAAAACCCCCCAACACTGCACTATACAGCAGAATTCAATGGAGCTACTGCCCTGGGATAGAAGCTGTTTTTCAGCCTATTTGTCCTTGTTTTTATTATTCTGTACCATCTGCCAGATGGTAATAGTTCAAAAAAAGGGGGTGCCCAGGATGAGATGGATCTTTGGGGATGTTTTGAACTTTCTTAAGGCAGCAGGAGCTATAAAGCTCTTCCAAAGAGGGGAGAGGGCAACCTATGATCCTCTGGGCAATGACATTAACCCTCTGGAGTGCTGTCCTATCTGCCCCTGTGCAACTGGCAAACCATAGAGAGGTGCAGTAAGTTAAGACACTCTCTATGGTGCAACAGTAGAAGGTCACCAGCAGTTTTTCATTCAGTTGTTGTTTCCCGAGAAGTGCAGTTGTTTTGCCCTGCACAACCTTGTCTTAAGAGGGCAGACTACATGTTACACTCAGTCTGTGGTCTTTTACTTCTCAGCAGAACTGCAGGAAATAGCAGGGAGGGATGCTGAATTCTCTGCCATTGGAGCGCTCTGGACATGCAATGCATAACTGAAGTTGAACGAGAAAAAAAGAGAGTATAGGTTAGCGAATGTGAAAGAGGTTAGGCAAGTTACAAAGTGGTGGACCATCATTATGACCTCGGGCGCATTATTTCATGGAATCTTCTTGACCATCGTGAGGTCTTCTCCGCTTTCCTCAATTTAATTGCTAAACTCTGACATGAGAGCCTCTTTTTCGGTTGTTGCTCAGCAACAACTCCCGGCAGCTCCAGTCAGTGTGGAGAAGAATGAAGGATGATGGGAGATGTTGTTCGCCAGCGTCACGGTGGCCTTGGCAACAAACCAGATTGCGCATTGTGTAAATGTCTGTTTTTGACACGCTTCTCTCTCTCTCTTTTTTTTAAACATAGGTGACAATTCAGGTGTTGAATCAGCTCATTCAAAAAATCCGGGAAGACCTTCCTAATCTCGAATCGACCGAGGAGACAGAACAGATCAACAAACATTTTCAGAACACGCTGGAGCATTTGCGCTTGAGGAGGGAATCCCCTGAATCTGAGGGCCCAATTTACGAAGGGCTGGTCATTTAATCAAAGAGACGACCCCCAACCACCCATCCCGGTTCCATTCTGTGGGCGCATGTCCTCTGTCTCTCCATGTACAACACACACGGCATTTTTGTTAATCATCATTCTTCTTGCATTAGAGATCATAGACTTTTGTGCCTTTTGGGAGTGCCAACAATAGGCTTTCGGTTCACTCTTCCTTTTGTGTGTGTGTGTGTGTGTGTGTGTGTGAGAATGTGCGAGTATGTTCCAGGCTGCTCCTTCCAAGCATTTTGGATTTAAGTATTCCTGTCAGAATTTCCAAGGTATGGACTAGCAAGAGAAAATTAGCATGACTGAATCCGTTCTTCTAAAATTCCACGTGGTTGTACATCTCTCCCCTTCTCCTCCCTTGTCTTCTGATTTTTTTTCCTCCTGCTCTTCTGTCCCACATTTCTGCCCAAAAGCCATATAATCTCTAATCCACTTTTTCATCTGCAAGTGTTACTAAGGCTGTGGCTATTTTTTTTAAAAAAATAACGTTTCATTTTCTTGTCTGTCAGATTTCACTTTCTCCTTTTTTTTCATATTTGTCAGAGTTCTGTCAGATTCCCCCCAACCCCGAATATCTTCATACATGTATTTGGAGTTATAAAGCACCATTCTTTTAAAAAAAGGAAAGAAATTAAACCAAGAAAGTTATATTTTGCATATGGGGACTCAAGTGACATACAGTGAGGGTTCAGTATAGTACACAGGGCATATTTATCAAGATAATAGTAAGATAATTCAAATCAGACAGTGGTCTATAGAGTATATAACCTTCAGTACTGTCAAATTAGGGGGAAATGCAATCTGTATCCTTAATTTGTGCCAGTATAACAATAAAGTTGCTATTAATGGATATGGCTTCAACTATCTCCAGTTGCATTTAATGATCATTCTAGCTCTTTTTTAAAGAAGACACTGCAATTGAGGACTGTATTAAAGAGTGCTGGCATAGCTACCACGGCTGTTTTCACATGGATGAAGCTATGCATTCAATAAGTTACGGCTTGTGTTGTTGACTGGAAATTGCCTGATGAAGCCCGTCTTACTTTTTGACCTACTGTGTTGTAGCAGGTTTGCTTATGAGTAGGACATTGTGGTGGCTCAGCAGGTAAGACGCTGGGCTTGTGAACTGGAAAGCCAGCAGCCCACGTTCGAGACTCAAGCACCAGGAGACGGGATGAGTTCCCATCCTTGCCTCAGCTCCTGCCAAGCTAGCATTTGCATGCAAATGCAAGTAGATAAATAGGTACCACTTAAGTGGGAAGGTGTCAGTGTTCTGTGATGCCATGCTGGCTCCATGACCGTGGAAATGTCTTAGGACAGTTCTGACTTAATGGCCTTAAAATGGAAATGAACATCACTTCCTAGAGTTGGCAATGAGTAAAGTCCACAGGGATTCCTCTACCTTTTACCTTCGTTTATGAGTGGCATTTTGCCAAGTGGAATTGGAATAATTCCTTAGAAAACTGAGTAATCCTTGGGAAAGCACCACTGCACATGGACAAAGTCCAGCCACAAACTAGAACATCCAATGAGAGATGTCCCATTGCACTGTGTTTTCTGCAATATGGACAAGTAATTCTTTTTTTAAAAAAAAAAAACAGTGCAAAACCCTTACATGCAAAAAGAAATTGCCTTTTTAAAATTGCAATTACTTCAACACAAGTGTACAATATCTGGTTAAATTGCTTTATCAGAATTACATTATTTCTTAAGAAGGAGGACTCGGGAATTTACAAAGCATGCTGAGCTTAGGTACTGGAGAATAAATTAGTCCTCATTTGCATACATAAGCACTGCAAAGTACTGTAAATGTCTTGCATTTTCTGAAATCTAGATTGAGTTTTTCCATTCTTTAATTTTTGCCCAAAAGATGATGTAGTTGTCTAGAAATCTCTCACGATAGAACATTTGAATTTGTCTTTCCTACTCGGAGGATAAGTTCCCGCTCAGTGGTCCTACATCAGAGGTATCTATGCAGAAAGCGTCTCTTCAGTGTTCTCTCTCACGTAAAAACATTAGGGTGGATTTTTGCCTTGGCTGGGCAGAACAATTTCAAAAAGGCTTTTCGGAAACTGATGTGGCACAAAGGATATAATATGGGATTTATAGCTGAATTCAACCACAGTAGCCAAAAGGATACTTCATAGAGATCATGGTGGATGCATCTCCCGTGACAACCAGCTCTGATGATCATTAAAAGAGTGTAGGGTGCCCAACATACAGCAAAGATGCAGACGACGATGGCTAAAGATTTGGCTATTTTCTTATCTCTGGAAAGCCTAAACCGGCTAGCTGCAGTGTTGGCCACCTCTGCTTTCTGTGTTGTGCCAGATATGTTCTCTAGAGCCTTGTAGACACCGTCCCACGGTGATTTGGTTTGAATGTCTACCTGCCAAGGTGGAAAGTCTTGATTGATGTTAAAGTCTACTGAGTGAGCCTGGAGGTTATGGGTGCCAAGCCTCCCCACCGCAGGCTTGCTCGGGGTGAAGCTGCTCACCTTTTCGTTCTTCTCGTCCCCTCTTTTCGTGAAAACGCTGACGTGCTCTCGTTTCTTCTTGCAGCAAAACAGTTCACAGCCCTTTTGAGCTGGTGAGGAGCTCTCCCTTCTGACCGGTGTCCGCTTGCGAATGTTGAAATAGATGCTTAAGTTGAAGTAGGTGACACTGATGAAGGGTGTGAAGAACTCAATGGTGGAGGCAATCATGAGGAAGTACCAGTTGTAGTGGAACTCGGCATAACACTTGTTCTCAGGGATGATGCTTTGTTGGGCTATGTACTCCCAGCTGATAATGGCTGGACCATAAAGGAGAAATGCTGCAATCCAC
The DNA here is from genome assembly GCF_900518735.1 of Pseudonaja textilis. The sequence continues at coordinate 1,025,706 of NW_020769373.1, read as the reverse complement.
ACCGTAACCATCTTCGCCACTGTGGTTTTGGTTATTCCTTTCTGAACTCTGTAGCTCACCTAGAAGAAAAAGTAGATGTCAAACCCAGGAAAACAGGAGTCCGGGCAATTCAAATGAATGCATCAGTTTATTGTATGCTAATGCTCTCTACGAGTATCTGAACTACTAACAGTCAAGTCAAACGGGTGGTAGATAAAGAGTCAACAGAATTCAAGGCAGGTTGGACTTTGATCTCTTGTGGGCATGAAGGGACTCAAGACTTATGACATGTTTGATCCCTCCCTAGGGCTCAGATTGGTGATCTATAACAGCTGTAAATCTCATTAGTATGAAAAGCTTGTTTATCAGATGGAAAACTGTAAGGAACAACTATTTCCATGTTTGATGGCCATCCACGGGGACTTTCACAATTAAACCTCCTATTGACCTGGATCATAATGCTAAGTTGTAGACCTGGTTCACATACTACATGCCAAGCTATGCTTTGCTTTAGTACACTTGTTGAATAAAGCACAATTGCCATTGTTTCCACCACATGCTATCCTAAAACCAAGGTTTACATAGCTGTAGTCCTCCACAATTTAGGAAACCGAGCCAAGAAATCCACACAATGCCTTTAGTGTGATGTGTGAATACCAACTTCACATGGTTTGCCTGTTGACACCTTATCGGCACTTTTTGAGACCATGCTACGCGTCTTATTCTGAATGTGTTGCATGTATCTATGGAGTTGGAGTGGATTCAAAAAGCCATGGTTAAGTAGATACTATATGGCCTCACATGTGGACAGCTTCGATGTTTCCTTTTAGTGTGATGTTGAGGAAAGTTTTGGCTAGGGATGTCCAAGTCAACTTTAAGACTTGTGGACTTCAGATCCCAAAATTTCCCAGCCAGCATGGATTGGACCGCCTAAAGTTGGTATTGAGGTTTCAGAATATTTTTTTTCTGCTTCAAAGAAGGAAAAGATGGTGGTTGCCATGTCCTTGGTCGCATACAGGAGAAGAACTGTGATGATGTCAGAAAAAACATGAGTCAGAAAACGTTGGGAGAATTCAACCTGCTAAGGCAGAAATAGGGGTGTCTAGCTTGTAATTCGCGGCAGTGTTTTCTAATCTAAACATCTACAAGGCATCCATTAGCTAACCGAGGCTCTGTGCAGCTACAATCACTTGGGTGTGCCTTAAATTTCATAGCAGTTTGGCTTATTTAGTTGCAGTTGATTGGTTGCCCAGCAGAAAGTGTGGCGTTATGTCACCTGCCTAGAGTTCACGCAGGTGGCACTTGAATTCTGAGAAGTTGCCAGTGGCTGGAGATAAACAGAAGCCCAGGGAAAGCAACGTTTCTTACCGCCCTCGTTACGGAGACAAATCGGTCAAAACTGATCAAGACAATGTTGAATCCGGAAGCGGTGCAGACTAGGTAATCAACCACCAGCCAGAGCTTACACACGCCTTTTCCAAATTTCCATTCATCGGTCAGGATATATGGGATGTAAAGGGGAATACAAAATCCACCTGGGAATAAAGGACACAAGGTTGATGAGACAACCATAAAGCTGAGGCCAAATTGTAGGCAACTTTAGCCTCAAGCAGTGAGTCACACCTCAACCGTTCACACACTGGACATTTGAAATGACACAGTCACGTGGAAATCAGGCATGAGTTCATAGAAAGGAAGACTTGAAAAGGAAGGCAGAGATTGCCCCATTCAAAGCTCCTGCAGGAAAACCAACTAGAGTTGGCTGTACAGTGTCTTCTTAAAAAAACTCAAGAGATGGAGCACTCAATCTCATTAGGGCACTTTTTCTGAACCTTAGCAACATCGCCCCTATTCCTTCCTTCCTTTTCTCCCTCCCTCCTTCCTTTCCTTCCCTTCCTTCTTTTCCTTCCTCCCTCTTCCTCCCTATCTTCCCTTCCCTTCTCCTGGCCCTCCTATTCCTTCCTTCCTTCTGTCCTTCCTTCCTTCCTGATTTTAAATGTTAAGAAGAATACAATGAAACCTCCCAGTCAAAAGCAAACAATCCAGGATTTCAAGAGATGCAATGGATATTTTCAGTCTTAGGTTTAATGAGCAAATTCTGCTTTCTTTCAAATGTAAATAAGTAAATGTAAATAAGTTCCGTCTTAGTTTGGGGACTCTGGGTTTAAAGGGATGCCAGAGAGCAGTTGGGAATTGTGGCTGCTCCCTTCTCCACTTTAGATTCCACATGAAAAGTTACTTTTCAGCTGTTACTGAAAGGAAAAAAAAATTAATGCCATTGTACCTCTAAGCCAGGAGTTTGCCACTGTGATATTAACTAAATTCTCATTTATAGCCCACGAGCGACAATGCTTTTCTCTTTTCTTTGTGCACATGCTATCCCTGTGAAGTAAATTTCTTTTTTTAAATGAATACAAACTGAGCCAAAAAATGATTAAACTCCGCAGTTGCCATGTCATTAGAACCACACATTGTGTTCACTGCAGTTGTTCTTTGTATTCCAAGCCCATGTGATTTCAGTCTTTGCTTTTGCCTTCTGTGCCACGTTTATTCATTTTTTACACAGCATGTTTTTTTACACATACTGAGGCTTTCCTCTGAAGAACACAAGGTAACTTGCACGGATCTGACTTCTTCCACAGGGACTTTGTGTACACAACACATTTGACCAAATCACAAACCCAGGGGCTATATCCACACAGCTTGTTAAGTTTGTTGTAGTGAGAAGCTTGGCTAATTATTTTGTGACTTAAAATGCTGAGTAAAACCAGTTAACTTTTTCCTTGGTTTACAGTTCATTGTATCATGTGAATCCACAAATGGGTCAATTCAACAACCAGGTTAAACGTATTAGATCAATGCAAACTGTCATCACAACAAACCTACGTTAACTTTATCGTTGCCATTGAGACTTTGGATCATGTTCTCTAGCAGAAATGAGTTCTGCTAATTTCAAAAACCCATCACAACTACCGGTTTGATTCGGAGTCCTATGTAAACTCAGGCCAGCCCAGCCCAACCACTGCACACTGATGGCCCAGTGGTTAAAAAGCAGTACTGCAGGCAAAATCTGACCACAGCCTGGAGTTCAATCCTGACAGGGCTCAAAGTGGACTCAACCTTATCTCCTTCCGAGGTTGATAAAATGAGGACCCGGTTCGTTGGGGGTGATATGCAAATAATCCTTTGACCTTGTAAACTCCCCAGAGTGTTGTAAAGTGCTATGGGATGGCATATAAACCTAAATGCTTATTTCTATTGGTATTATAGCTTAGTCAACAACCAACTGGTTAAATAAACATCAAGAAGTGTGAACTCTGCTTATTACTCTGTTCAACCACACAGGGGTTGCTCATGGGATACAGTGAAGGAAGACCCCTTTCTTTGCCCTTAGTGGTGTTTTGAGCACTCAGAGAGAAACCAACAAACCCTCCACCCTACCCTGGACTGGACCCCCTCCCATCTTTTACTTTCCCCTGGCTTGGCTCGTTTCCCAGAGGCTTCACTCACCCACTAAAAAATCTGCCAGGGCCAAGTTCAGGAAGAAGAAGTTCCCTTGAGTCCGTAGGCTTTTGTCCACCACAAATGCCAGGATGACCAACGCATTGCCCAAGACAGTGACCAACACTAGGAATCCCATGAGTATGGCCAGCAGGACAGTGACAGGTGCTGAGAACTGTCCGTGGCGCTGAAAACGATGTTCCGTAGCAGTCACACATCTGTTGCCCATGCAGATATATTCCCAGGTAGACAAATTCAGTCCCACTTGAGTTCCCTCAGACAAAGCTGCAGGGGTGAAGAGACAAAACGGATTAGTGTTGTTGTACTACTGTGACTATAAACAATAGGCTGGAAAGTCTGATAGTTGTTATTACTCTGGTTATTCGTGGATAGATTCATTCCTAAGCATGGGATATCAACCGCTGGAGAAAAGGGAAAGCTGTAGGCTGCCGCAGCATACAAATCGGATTGGTCCCTAGAAGCAGAGGACAGAAATTCATCAGAAGGGACAAAGGATAGAATAAAAGGGAGCATCAGGGAGGAAGAAAGAAACGCATACAAAGGCAGGGCAGATAATAACCATTGTTTGTCCCAGGAAACATTTCCAGGTCAAGAGAGAAAGAGAGAGAGAGAGAGAGAGAGGGAGAGGGAGCAAAGGGGAGACCAAATTACCAGTTGGGGGTTCCATTCTTTGGGCGCTGAAGCGGATATCATTTTTCAGAGTTTTCTGTCCTTTTCTGCAGTCCCCATAGCTGTCTTTTGGACAAAGATTTTGCAAAGCAGGAGAATCAACTTCCTGGATTCCGCTAAAGCACTGCCAGTTGTATTCCTTTTCTGTTTCAAACAAGTTTGGGTATGAGTGTGTGCGCGCGAGCTTGTGTGTGTGTGTGTGTGCATGAGCGTGCATGCGCAGCGCATGTGTTACGGAGGGGAGGGGGGAAGGAGGGAGGAAAGGGCTGCCAATGTGAACTGCATGAAAACCACATGCATTTCAAAACAGTTCATTTCAGATTAATCCATCTGGCTAAATTACCAGTAGATTTGGAGGCTTCTGGGTCCAAGTGCCTTTTTAAACAGGGACTTAGTTTTGTTCCCCGATTAGGTTCAAGTCCGCATACTTCATTAAAAAAATGTTCAGATAGATTTCTGAAATAATGTTGTTTAGTAGGCTATTCTATCATTTTAAGCTCGGCAGCATGATGGTATTTTATGATTATGATCATGATTTATCACTTGTGGCTTGTATGTACACTGAGAGCTTATACATCAGACAAATTCCTTGTGTGTCCAATCATAGTTGGCCAATAAAGAATTCTATTCTATTCTATTCTATTCTATTCTATTCTATTCTATTCTATTCTATTC
>NW_020769373.1:1001235-1015830 GCF_900518735.1 Pseudonaja textilis | reverse complement strand
TCTAGTCTAGTCTAGTCTAGTCTAGTCTAGTCTAGTCTAGTCTAGTCTAGTCTCATCCATATTCAGGGACTCTCACTTCATTTGTTTCACTGTTGTTGACTGCCCAGAATATTTGCGTACAGATGTCATTTATCACCCGTCTTATGCTTTTGACCTTGAAGGCTTCCGTCCTTCACAATTTCTTGGTAGTTAAATGCTGTATAGAATGTGCATGTATTAGTGCTGCTTTACATACATTTTGTTCTGAATGGTTGCAATGGCTTTGGATGAAAATGGCCCTGTTTGTCTCCTTGTGGCCCACAATATTTGAGTCTCCATGGTAACGCGACCCTTCATTTCCTGCTTCATGGGCAACGAACAATTGACATAATTGGGCCTGGAGCCTGATTCACATGTCCTGTTTCGTCTGCTTTCTTTTCTTACAGCTCTGCCAATTAGACAGATGTATCGTATATTTGCTTCCTATCCCACAGATTTATACATTATTAGACTCTAAACTGGATCTGCGTCCATGTGGAACCAGGCCTGCTGAAACCCTGCTGAAAGCATGAGGTGTTAGACATGGCTAACTCGTCCTATTCATCTGGGACACACGTACACACCACCCTATATGTGTCTGGTTTGAAATAGGTCCTATCATTGCTATGGGGCTTACTCTCAAGGAAGGAGTCAACGATGAAAGTTCAAAATGTTAGTCACCACAATAGAAAAAAGATGTTGAGGTCCTAGAAAGACTTCAGAGAAGAGCAACAAAGATGATTTGGTAGCTGAAGGCAAAACCATATGATGAACAATTGAGGGAGCTGGGTTTGTCTATTCCAGTGGTGGCTATAACCTTTTTGGGCTCCTGTGCCAAAAATTGTACGCATGCTTGTGCACATGTGCTCACATGCCATCACCCAGAAGACAATGCACGTGCTCCCCCACGCCCCCTGCACATGCACGCACAAACCCCCTATGCCCCCTTACCTGTACTGCGCCTCACAGCTGATTTTCGGCCAGTGTGAGGCCTTTTTCCGCCTCCCAAAGGCTTGAAAAAAGCCTCTGCAAGCTTTGCAGGCCGAATAATAGGCCTGTTTCATCACTTCCGGTATTACAGGAAGTGAAGAAATGAGCCTATTATTCATCCTGCAAAGCCTGCAGAGGCTTTTTTCAAGCCTCTGGGAGGTCAAAAAGGCCTCAAACCAGCTGTGAGGCGTGCAGATATGCAGTGAGATAAGTTTGCCTGCAGCTCACGTGCTGGCATAAATCGCTCTGTATGCCACCTGTGGCATGCGTGCCATAGGTTCACCATGACGGGTCTAGTCTAACGAGGAGAAGACCCAAGGGTGACATGATAGCAGTGTTAGCAGTGTTCCAATATTTGGGGGGCTGAGAGAGAAATATCTGCTTCTACTTAGGGTTGAACTTACAGCCTATTGATTGTGAGGCAAGAGCTCCACCACGTCACTCCTCCAGAGGACCTTTGGATGGCAAAACAGAATTGGTGTTTACCTTTTGAGATTGTTCCTCCTCTCAGACTCTCTGCAACTTGCACCTTTGCCACAAAATCTCATCCTGAGATACGATCACCCTCCTCCTGAAAATCTTTCACCCTCGTCTTGTTTCAGTCTAAGTTCCATTTTATCATTGTTAGCATGTGCCTTGTTGTCGTTGAGTCTGGGTTCAGGAGTGGGCTGTTGGGGCTTTGCAGGGGTTCAGGGGATCCTCTAGCTAAGATTCTGCACAGTTCTGAGAACCCCCAAATCCCACTCCTGGCTGGCCCCACCCACCCCGCCCCGTCCCTCCCAGGAGTCCCCATGCGATAAGTGCAGGGTGCACATGGAGGCTCAGGGATGGTGAAAAATGGGCCTTCTGGAAGTTTGGGAAGGGCAGAAACTGGCCCATTTCCGGCTTCCAAAGAGCCTCCGGAGCCCGGGGAGACTGTTTTCACCCTCCCGGAAGCTCGAGGAAAGTGTCCAGAGCTGGGGGAGGAGGAAAACAGCTCCTCCCATCATGGTGCAGGAGGCCAACTAGGCCACACCCACCATGGCCACACCCAGGCAGCAACTGGGCAGAAAACCCACTGCTAAAAATTTTGAAGCCCACCCCTGGTCTGGGGACTTTTTCCACAAGGCCTTCCTGAGCTGCCAGCTGGAAATTTACTCACCCGAGCCACTGTGTGGGAAGTGTAACATTTACGCGGCACACACACTTTTCTGGGGAAGGCTAGCTTCATCACAACAGGGCCATGGTGGGAAAGAGAGAGGCTGAGTCACCGGGCTCTTTTGCCAAATGAATTTTGGAGTGGGAAGAAAGAGAGAGAAACAGGGGATTGTCTTTGGTGTGGTTTAGATGCCAGGAGCTCTTTCCATCGCCTCCGTTTGAGAAGTGCTTATTATTTGCATATATTCAGAGCTGGACGGCAAAGTGTTTTCTTGTTTTGGGAATTCATAGGTACGTTCAGGAGGGATCCATTCTCCCCTGCAGAATATTCACAGGCAAGGATACGGCTAACTTATGGGTTTAACGTTTTTATTTGGGTTTCTTTGACAACCTCAATGGGCCTAAATCATGACTCAGGAACACAGGATGCTCAACCTAATAAGAGCCTCGTGGCACGGTGGCTAGATCACAGTACTGCAGGCTACTTCTGCTGCCTGCTGGCTGCCTGCTATTTGGCAGTCCAAATCCCACCAAGCTCAAGGTTGACTCGGCCTTCCATCCTTCCGAGGTGGGTCAAATGAAGACCCAGATTGTTGGGGGCAGGAGGCTGACTCTGTAAACCGCTTGGAGAGGGCCGGAAAGCCAGGGGTGGGATTCTGCCAGTTCGGACCAGTTCGGGAGAACCGGTAGTTCCAGTGACCAGTTGGCCCTGCCCTAGTCTGTCCTTTATTTCCATATGCTCACTGAACCAGTTGTTACATCGGTCGAATCCCACCACTGTGTAAAGCACTATAAAGCGGTATATAAGTCTAAGTGCTATTGTTGTTGTTAATAAACGTCTCCCCTTCCACGAATTGCCACGCTTCCTTCCCCCCTTTAATGTATCTAAACTAGCAGGCCTCAACACCTCAAACACTTGCATCATGCAAATGATTGGTAGAAGTGTCTCAAGCTGCCTTCAACGGGATTGTTTCTTTCTGGAGCCCATCTGTTCAATTTGGCAACCATCGCTTTTGAGACTCCTTAATTATTCAGTGCATTCAACGTTGTGCCAGAATGATGAGAACAAAACAAAGCTGACACACCAAGAGAGCTGGCAACGGATGTTCCTAGATGCTTCTAAATTCTCAGACACTGATTTAACATCCAGCTTAAAAATAAATAAAAATAAGGATAATGTTGCTGATTTGTAAGACAAGATGCTTGCAAGTGAAGATAGAGTTGTGCGTTGTACAGGCTTTTCCCAGGGATGCATAGGCTTTGATCTCTGGTACTCCGGAGCAGGGGTCACCAACCTTTTGGACTTCAGGGACCACTAAAATCGTAATTTTAAATCCCGTGGACCACGAATATAATCTGCCTAACGACCGCCGGGTTGGGTGTGGCTAGGTTGTCATGTGACTGGGTGGGCATGGCCAACTCAACATCGCTCACGGCGAGGGGCGCCTCACTGGCTCCTCCTCACCCCTCCCCTTCCGGCCACCCCTCCCCTGCCCACCTGGGCTCCTTAGGGCCCCAACAGGAAGTTGTTGGAGCTAAGCGACCACCATGAGAAAGAGTTGGCAAATCAGCTGGCTCCGTTCAAATTGGATCTGACCAAGAAGGAGGCTCAGCAGAAGCACCTCACTGAGGACTACGAGCATAGGCTTTCCAAGTAGAGGAAAGACCTGACGGAGTGCAAGGCCAGGTCTCAGCGGGCTGAGATGGTCAGCCAGTTCCAGGCCATGATGTTGTCCCACTGGAACAAGGCCATCCACCTCTTTGCCACCAGCGACACTTCCCTCCAGCCTTCGCCCAAAGCCCTGCACCAGGAGGCTGAAGCAGACCCCAAGTCAGAAATTCTGCCCCCCTCTGACCTGCACAAAGACCCCAAAGGGGGAGACTCTCTGCAGCAACACCAATGTTCATTGCACGTATCCGGCCCATGGGGCTCTAGTTTAAGGACCCCTGATTTAGTGCAATATAAAAAATGCAAATAATTTTTCTGCAGACCACCAACATTTTCTCATGGACCACCAGTGGTGTGTGAAATATCATTCCTTTGGAATCTACCTGCTTCCTTCTTCTCTCCTACGGTGATGCCAGAGACCATTGCCTGTTTAGTAAGATGGTGGTATAAAAAGAAAGCCACTTTTGTATAATAAGATTTAAGATGAATCCTAAGAAACAATGAATGGAATAATAATATGTTAAAAAAATTGCAAATGTGATGGATATAAGAAAATGTACGTAACGAGTATAGAAATTGAATAAGAACTTATATGATATTGTAAAATTAGGCAAGAGAATACTTAAAAGAAAAATGAAAATAAGCTACAATATGAAATGAAATTGGATAAATGGAATGCAATGAATATAACAATGTGGGAGAATATTTAAAGAAAAGTGGAACAAGTAATAATATGATATGAAATTGAATATGAATATTGCATATGTAATAATTGCCATGTTTGTATTGAAATGTAAAAACCTGGAACCATGTTGTTCACCTATAGAGATGATTTTTAAAAGATAAAAATAAAATATTGCAAAAAAGAAAGAAAGAAAAAGGAACCACCAGGAGCCTGATTTGTTGGTAGGTGTTTCATCATTGAAAAGTTTATTCCAGACATATTGAGAAGAGGTTGCTTCCCGCCTGAGTGTTAAATCTTCAAGCTGCATAGAGAGTGGGGACAGCTCACTCTTGTAAACAAACATTTCTGAGAACAAACACTCATCCCAAACAAAGGCATAGGACCAGATTCAAGAACACATAAAAGTTTAGCAAGTTGCTGGGAGTCGGACAGCAAATAACTTTAAATAATAATTTTAACAAGTAAATTTTGGGGAAACTCTCCCTGAACTTTATAGTCAAGATGATGGCCATAACCATACAGCTAAAGCCCGGCCATTCATGTATGTTGAGTCTCTCTTGAACTTTATGCTCTATAGACGTGTTGGATTTCAGCTCCCAGAATTCCTTGCAAGCATGGCCAACGGTATGTTGCCTGGCTGTTCTGGAGATAAAGTCCAACATCAAGTTGGAGAACCTTGCTTTGTATAAATGGTTACCAAGGGAAATAAAATGAAGAGAAAACAAAATTTCTATAGAGGAAATCAAGATTGATTGGAAACCAACAAAATTATCACATTATTCCACATCAGGAAGGAATTTATGCCTTAATGGTTTAAAGACAATGAGTTTTGGATTTGTTTAATGAGGCGGGTCGGTCTATTCTGACAATTAGAGAGTGATTTTCTGGTGATCAGTCTTGCTCAATGAAAACCATATTAGCTGGCAAAAATTGAACTGTCTAAATAAGTCAGCTGTTTCTAAGACAGGAATAACATAGTGAATAAATTGGGTTTTTTTTTAATCTGCCTCAAAGCATGTTGAACGACTTGCAGGTTTTATACATATATAAATGAATAAATGCCTTCTCTTCTGATTATTTGCTCTCTGGACTAATTCAGAGCAAACAGTTGGGTGGATACATTGGCTAAACCATGGTTTATTGAACAAGCCACAGTGGGTACTTTCATGCATTGAAGGGTTAACACTAGTTTACAAGAGCTGGATTTATGCATGCAACATATTAAGTCCAAAAACACCCAACCAATGCCTGGTTCTTGTGTTTTGGGATTTACCTTCCAAAGTGTGAATGGGAGGACATGGGCTTTCTCCTTATTTTGAAAGGTAACCCTCAATTTATAATCACAACTGACCTGGAACTTCTGTTGCTGAGTGAGGCAATTGTTAAATCAGTTGTGCCAAATTTTGTGACCCCTTTTTTTTGTTGTTGCTGTGATTAAGAGAACATATGATTGTTAAGCAAATCTGGTTTCCCTGCTGACTTTGCTTATTGGAAGCAAATGGTAATCACATTGATGATTTAACCCTCAATAAACACATGCCTGTTGCTATGTGCCCAGATTTTGATTATGTAACTGTAGGGATGCTTGCAAAGGTTTTAAGTATGTCACTTTTTTTTCCATTTACAGAATGACAGAGTTGAAAAGGACCTTGGAGATCGTCTAGCCCCGTGATGGTGAACTTACGGCACACATGCCACAGGTGGCACGCAGAGCCATTTGTGTCAGCACGCAAGCTGCAGGCAAACTTACCTCACTGGGCATGCGTGCGCCTTTTTCAGCCTCCCAAAGGCTTGAGGGAGGCTTCTGCAGGCTTTGCAGGCCGAAAACTAGCCCTGTTTTGTCGCTTCCTGTTTTTTCCAAAAATACCGGAAGTGACGAAACAGCGCTAGATTTCGGCCTGCAAAGCCTGTAGAAGCCTGCAGAAGCCTTCCTCAAACCTTTGGGAGGCCGAAAAAAGGCCTCAAACCAGCCGAAAATTAGCTGTGAGGCGCAGTGCAGGTAAGGGGGCGTGCATAAGCGCACCAACGTGCCTACCGTCCCTGTCCTATTGTTTCTTTTATTTTTCTTATATGTATCCATGTATTCATAACTATGTTTATACCTATTATCTTGTAAGCAATTGACAAAAATAAATAAATAAATAAATAAATAAGGGCGGTGGGGGGAATTGCGCATTGCCTTCTGGGTGCTGGCACGTGAGCACGAGCATGCAAGCGCGTGCACAGTTTTTGGCACAGCAGCCCCAAAAGGTTAGTCACCACTGTTCTAGTTCAACCTCCTGCTCAGGCAGGAGACAAAGGTGCTTTTTCAAGAGGCAAATGACTTTTTCTTTGAAGACGTTTCACTTCTCATCCAAGAAGCCTCTTCAGCTCTAACCGGATTGTTGGGGAATGGAAGGATTTATATTCCTTGCAGGCCGCTGGTCGTTTGCATCCTTTTTAGAGAGCCGTTGAGGCCACTTGGAGGTTTGTCTGCGTCCTCAGGGTTACCGGAGTAGCGCAAATGGAGCCTTCTTGGAATGGCTGAAAGGGCTGTGATGGGGAGCTGTGTTTTCTGCAGGATGTTTTCTGCCCTGTGTCTCTTCACTGTTGAACCCGGGTGCAGGCTGTTGGGGATAAGCCTGTGTTATCCCCATCTCAAACCAAAGTGCAGAAAGTTCCGGTAGTCTTTAGTTTGAAATGTTACATGGCCCCCTTGTGGCTGGAATAATTTGATTGCACAATAACATTTTTTTTTTTCTCTCCATTCCTTCATTCCTGGAAAGTCAAGGAGTATATATGGGCTGGGTGCACACAATTCAATGCAGCTAAATTGTGTGTTGCCCGATTTCATTAGTTGTACAAACCTGGATAGTTTACTTAGTTCAGCTTCAGTTAACCATGGATTAGCTAACATGAGCAAACACGGTGGCTTTCTTTTTAACCAGGACACAAAACAGCTCAGTCTGACTTCGGAAGAATACCTTGATAATTTTCAAAACTTTTTAATTAGCATTTTAAAAAATTCCAAAACATCCTAAAAGAAAACAACTACAAAAAAAATAACACAAGATATAATGAAATTTTGGGCTTGGACAAGCTAGAACTAACACCGCCTTTGGTCTGACCTAAGCTTAGTACACAAAATTGTCTGATCGGCTGGGTCTTCTTTTGTTGCCCTGCACAGGAGAACCAAGCTGGAAAGCAGGTTAGTGGAGTGGGGAGGGAATGGAGATTTTGCAGGAAACCTTCCCCTGCCACACCCACCAAGCAACACCATGCCTATCAAGCCATGCCCACATAACCGGTAGTAAAAACAATTGAATTCCACCACTGGGCATGCATAAGTGTGCCAACGTGCCTACCGTCCCTGTCTTAATGTTCTCTTTTATTCATATCTATTTCATGTGTTCATAATCATGTTTATATATACATACGTACATACATACATATATATTCAACCTTATGATTCTTGATGAATGTATCTTTTCTTTTATGTACACTGAGAGCATTTGCACCAAGACAAATTCCTTGTGTGTCCAATCACACTTGGCCAATAAAAGAATTCTATTCTATTCTATTCTATTCTATTCTATTCTGTTCTGTTCTGTTCTGTTCTGTTCTATTCTATTCTATTCTATTCTGTTCTTTCCTGTTCTGTTCTATTCTATTCTGTTCTTTCCTGTTCTATTCCATTCTGTTTTTTCCTGTTCTATTCTATTCTATTCTATTCTATTCTATTCTATTCTATTCTATTCTATTCTATTCTATTCTATTCTTATGTCCATATTCTATTCTATTCTATTCTATTCTATTCTATTCTATTCTATTCTATTCTATTCTATTCTATTCTATTCTATTCTTTCCTGTTCTATTCTATTCTATCAAATGCATGCTTGACAGAATAAATAAAATAAAAATAAATAAATAAACCCAGTCAAAATCCTGACCTGCAACTTAGAAAAATGGGACTTTTGCAACCGGGCTTCCTCCACAATTCCTGGACTACAATTCCCATCATTTATTTTATTTTTATCTATTTTTATTTATTTGATTTGTCAATCGCTTACAAAGCTAACAGGTGTAAGTATAAACATGAGTAAGAATACAGGAAATCCTCCAGCGCGTTGGAAGAAGAAGGAAGCCTCTTCCCCGGCGCCGGCGGGCAGCATTTCCCCTCCTTCCCAGTTCATATTTTCACCCTGCTAATCTTTTCCTTCCTCAGTTTCCCTCCGGCACCTCCATTTCAATTTCAAAGTTGCCGCCTTTGATCTCCCTTCAAGCTCCGCCCCTATGGAACGGGGCAACCCCTCTCAACGTTTCCCCGCCCCCCCCCGTCCCCCCACGGACGTTCTAACCGCGCCTCCTTTTACCTGCCTGCCGATTGGTTCCGCCGCTTCCGGAGTTTCCCTCGTTCGGGCCAATCGCAGATGCCCTGAGAGTGACGTCAGGGCGCGAAGTTTGAAATTTACAGCGAAGGGCCCTGGGCGGCGGCAGCGGCGCGATGGAAGAGCCGAGCGGAGGGGAGGCAGCCGGGGAGGCTGAATCGCGGATGGCCGTGGTGGAAGAAGCGGCAGGGGCAGCAGAAACCACCGGGGAAGAGGCAAGGGAAGCCCGGCCCGAGGTAGAGCCGGAGCCGGAGCCGGAGCCGGAGCCGGAGCCAGAGGACAACAACCGGTTCACAGAAGCCGCCTTGACGCCCGTACCGGCCGCCGGCAGCAGCCAGGAAATCGCGAAAGATCTTAATTCAGGTAAGGGTTATTTGTCCTCCCTCTTCGCTGCCAGACTCTCTTCTTCCAAGCCTCGCTCGAGCCTCTCTAACCCCGCAGCTAAATTCCACTTTAATTCCAATTTTCAGTTGTTCTGTCGGTTCGGCTCCTGGCAGTTTTGGCGTTTCGTTTAAAAATTCGGAAGTGGTTTACTGCCCTACAGCAAACTGGAGAATAGCAATAGCATTTAGGCTTGTATATTGGCCCAATGATTTTCTGGGTGGTTTACAACTTAAAAGCAGTTTCAATCCAGCGTATTGCAGTCTTAGACCAGAACAAGTAAAAACACTCAGTAAATCTACAATTAATTTTAGAATAAAATAATAACATTAAAAATCTATGATAAAATCCAGGCTGTCAATTACCATGCGGCCACACCATTTATGGTTTGTAATTTTAGTCCATGTGGAATTGACAGACTGGATTTTGTCATAGATTTTTATCCTGTTATTTATTATTTTATTCTAGAATTTTCAATTGTAGATTTACTGAGTGTTTTTATTTGTTCTGGTCTCTGGTCTAGGACTGTAATAAATAGAATTGAAATTGAAATGTAGAAGCATTAATTACATATTGCCCCCAACATTTTACCGACTTCGGAAGGATGGAAGGCTGAGCCAACTTTCGGTCAGAAATAAATTCTAAATGCAGGTGAAACATCTGACTGTCGGTGCCACCAACTCTAACTTTAGTAATGGGTTGGGAAGGCCTCGGTGGATATGAAGGCCAGCACCAGTTAAAAGAAGTGGCAACTGTGATTTCACAATGTTATGAAGAGAATATAATTAACAAAAATCAAAGTTGAAAAATTGTGGCATAAATTGGGTGTGGTGGTCTCAGGAATTACTGCAGAGGTGGTATTCAGCAGGTTCTGACCAGTTCTGGAGAACCAGTAGTGGAAATTTTGAGTAGTTTGGAGAAGCAGCCAATACCACCTCTGACTGGCCCCGCAAACCCCATCTATCCTCTGCCTCCCGAGTCCCAGCTGATTGGCTGGATTTCTTTGGTTGCCCTGCACAGGAGAACAGAGCTGGAAAGCAGGTTAGTGGGGTGGGGAGTGAATGGGGATTTTACAGCAACCTTCTCCTGCCACGCCCATCAAGCCACGCCCACAGAACCAGTAGTAATTTTTTTTGAATCCCGCCACTGAATTACTGGCACATTGGGTGCTATACCCAAAAATCTTAGGGAGCAATTTGAAAGCTGGGCATTGACACAATTTCCATCATCAATTACAAAAGGCCACACTGTTTGGATCCACACATACCTTACAAGGATACATTACGTTAGGCTTGATTGTGGGTAAGAATTTGATGCGTACTGCCAACATAGCTAATGAACTGGTGGTTGTGATTTCATGTGTATATAATAGAACAACACGACAGGATATAGTACAAAAACAGGATATATTACAAAAGGGACGTGGTGGCTCAGTAGCTAAGACGCTGAGCTTGTCGATCAGAATGGTCGGCAGTTTGGCGGTCCGAATCCCTAGCACCGTGTCACTGAGTGAGCTCCCGTGACTTGTCCCAGCTTCTGCCAACCCAGCAGTTCAAAAGCAGGTAAAAAATGCAAGTAGAAAAATAAGGACCCCTTTGGTGGGAAGGTCAGAGCCTTCCATTCGCCTTCGAAGGCGTTTAGTCATGCCGGCCACATGACCACGGAGACGTCTTTGGTCAGCGCTGGCTCTTTGGCTTTGTAACGGAGATGAACACCGCCCCCTAGAGCCGGAAACGACTAGCGCGGATGTGCGAGGGGAACCTTTACCTTTTATATATTACAAATAATTTTGGGGCTGTCTTCAACTCAATGTTGATTCTTGGTAACTGCCTAGACAGGTTACTGCAGTTTTCTTGGCAAAGTTTGCCATTGCCTCCTTCCCAGGGCTGAGAAAGAATGACTGGCCCAAGGTTACCCAGGTGGCTTCGTGTCTAAAGTGGGACTGGAACTTTTTATCCCCTGATTTCTAGCCCGGTACCTTGACCACTACAACAAACTGACCATAATAATTCAGATAGTTCACCTTTAGTGACCACAATTGGGATTGACAGCCGGGTGGTGAATCAAATCTGTTGCTAAGTGAAACTGTGACTGTGGCTTATGGTTTTCCTTTGCTCTACGGACTCGCAAAGGTTCAAATTGTGAAGATTGGTTGCAAAGTTACTTTTTCATCACTGTTATAGCACTAAATGGCATCATGCTCATAAGGCTCCCGCTGCCTTAAGAAAGTTCAAAACATTCTCAAAGATCCATCTCATCCTGGGCATCCTTTTTTGGAACTATTAACATCTGGCAGACGGTACAGGATAATAAAAAACAAGGACAAATAGGCTGAAAAACAGCTTCTATCCCAGGGCAGTAGCTCTGTTGAATTCTGTTGTACAATGCAATATTAATGAAACATCAGGGTTTTCCATTCAGTGTATAGAATGCGAAGGATGTGTGGATTTGTGTTTATTTTCATAGTCATAATGTACACTGAAGATGGTATTTAATTTCATTGTACGAGGTGCAATGACAATAAAGTAACTAAACAAGGCAGTTACTAAACGAGAATACTAGCCGCAGTCGAAGGTAAGTATTCTGCATGCATATGTGAACCCTTGCTAAGAGGGGGTGAATGTCTTTTCCCTTTGCTACTAGACGAAGATAACGAGAGTGAGGGCAGCGAGGACAGCAGCTGCAGTGACTATGGGAGTCACGACAGGCCTGGAACAACTTTGCAGAGGCTTGTGTCAGATGCGAAAGCTCTAATTCCAGACACCTTCCAGACCCACAACCTCCTCTTCTATGAGAGATTCAAGACCTACCAGGACTATATGTTAGGTGAGTGATTTTAAACTTCTGGTGGTCTGGATTCACCTATCTCTTACATCTCTTATGATCACAGTTGTGCCCCAAAATATCTTGGATTGGATAACCATTTGTCTGAAATGGTGTAGGGTTTTTCTGCCTAAGCAGAGGGTTGGACTAGAAGACCTCCAAGGTCCCTTCCAACTCTGTCGATTTCTCTTCTCTTCTCTTCTCTTCTCTTCTCTTCTCTTCTCTTCTCTTCTAATTCTAATTCTAATTCTAATTCTAATTCTAATTCTACTCTACTCTACTCTATTCTATTCTAATGTCCATATTCTATTCTATTCTATTCTATTCTATTCTATTCTATTCTATTCTATTCTAATTCTATTCTTATGTCCATATTCTATTCTATTTTTTCCTATTCTCTTCTCTTCTATTTTATTCTATACTCTTCTCTTCTCTTCTCTTCTCTTCTCTTCTCTTCTCTTCTCTTCTCTTCTCTTCTCTTCTCTTCTCTTCTCTTCTCCTCTCTTCTCCTCTCCTCTCCTCTCCTCTCCTCTCCTCTCCTCTTCCATCCCATCCCATCCCATCCTATTCTTATTCCATTTTCTATACTATACTATACTATACTATACTATACTATACTATACTATACTATACTATACTATACTATACTATACTATACTATACCACAGTCTAGTTTGAATATATACATATGCTTAGTGAAGAAAAAAGAATCCTATGAGTTTACAAATGCCATCCTAAGGAACAAAGCTGTTCCAGAATCTAGTAGTCCTGCTAGAAATACTTTGAAACCTCCTCCCAAAGGGGAGCAACAGAAACAGACCGTGGAGTGGGTGAGTGGGGTCTCTAACAATGCTTTGAGCTCTAAGTGCATAGCGCTTATAAGCAGTATCCTGAATAACAGAAAGCGAGCTTCCTATAATCTTCTCGGTTGTCCTTACCACTCTCTCTATGGACTTTCTATCTGAGGCACTGCGGCCACCAAACCAAACAGGGATGCAGTTTGTCAAAACGCTCTCCATCGTGCCTCTGTAAAAAGTGGCCAGGACAGAAGGAGAAAGCTGTGCTCTCCTCATCCGACGCAGGAAATGCAAAGTTGCTCACCGGAATCTTATATCCTTGCAGAATTGAACCCCTTGGTATTTTGTTATTCTATTTATTCGTATGCCATTTTTGTAGAAGTATCAGCTGCCCAGGTAATCCGGACAGGCTAATTCTATTTTATTTTATAAGTCTCAAATGATAGAATCTTGCAAGTCTGCAACGATAAATCTGCCGTCTCTTTTACAGAAAAGTGGTTAGGTTCCCATAACTTTTTAGAACAATCATTTACAACTAGTTTTTCCGTGTTGAGGTTAAAGCACATTTGGGAAACTTTGAAATTAAAACTGGTTGCACAACAGAGAGTGACAGATTATAGTCGCTACAGTGTCATGACATTTATAGTCTGGTGACGATTATGATGATGATGGTAACAGGAGCAGCGCAGGCAAAAAAAAAAGCCCAGCAAAAACATGTTGTGTCCCTGGTTTAATTTTTTAGCTGACTGCAAAGCCTCAGAGGTGAAAGAATTTACAGCGGAATATTTGGAAAAGGTCCTTGAACCTTCCGGATGGCAGGCAATCTGGCGCACTAATGCGTTCGAAGTCTTAGTCGAGGTAAGCATAACACAGCCAGGCTATTTATTTGCAGGCTTTCAAGCAGCTAATGGGCGATTTAGAAATAAAACACACACAAAAAACCCTTTAATAGATAGATGGGATCCCATCTGAAGAGCAAGTTGGTGCTGAAAGACCTCCAGTGCACCGAAGGTAACATGTTCGTGTGCAGCCGAAGATAAAACATTGTGTGCATGCATGTGCTTAAATCTTTCCTTGCACATATTTGGCCCTTTTTCCAACCCATGTTGGAGAGATGAATTTCGGTACTAGGAAAAGACCTAATTTTTGAAATCAATGAAGTTTTGAATTGCTAGATGATCATCCTTCCTAGATAGGCCGGGAACGAAACACAATGAGGTGAGTTAAGTCATTGCAAGGCTACATTCACACAATCATGCACGTCGGAAGCAAACAATTCTCCCAGCTCCTCCTTTACACTTAGGGGTGTGTCGCCCTATTGACCCTCTTTCTCCAGTCATTATGCAGCTTGGGCCTATTTTTATTGGTTTATTTTTATCCTTGCCTTTATTATTTTTACAAATAACTCAGGCTGGTGGACATACCCAGCACACCTTCCTGTTCCTCTTTGCCCCACAACAATTAGCCTGTGCTTTAGAGGGGTGTGTGTGTGTGTGTGTCACTCAGCTGGCTTTCATACCTAAGGCAGGACTAGAACTCACTGTCCTCTGGTGATTGGCCCAAACTCATGTATCCAGTTTGATGGGACTGGGTCTCACTGTCTCCTAGTAATTGGCCCAAAGTCACCCAGCTGCCTTTTCACACCTAAGGTGGGACTAGAACTCACTGTCTCCTGGTGATTGGCCTAAAGTCACCCAGCTGTCTTTAACGCCTAAGATGGGACTAGAA
>NW_020769373.1:964589-995024 GCF_900518735.1 Pseudonaja textilis | reverse complement strand
GCATGAAAGCTGACTGGGTGACTTTGGGCCAATCACCAGGAGACAGTGAGTTCTAGTCCTTTCTTAGGCATGAAAGCTGACTGAGTGACTTTGGGCCAATCACCAGGAGACAGTGAGTTCTAGTCCTGCCTTAAGCATGAAAGCTGACTGAGTGACTTTGGGCCAATCACCAGGAGACAGTGAGTTCTAGTCCTGCCTTAGGCATGAATGCTGGCTGGGTGACTTTGGGCCAATCACTAGGAGACGGTGAGTTCTAGTCCTGCCTTAGGCATGAACACTGATTGGGTAACTTTGGGCCAATCACCAGGAGACAGTGCGTTCCAGTCCTGCCTTAGGCATGGATACTGGCTGGGTGACTTTGGGCCAATCACTAGGAGACGGTGAGTTCTAGTCCTGCCTTAGGCATGAACGCTGACTGGGTGACTTTGGGCCAGTCACTCCCTCTCAGCCCGACCCCCCTCACAGGGTTGTTGTTCGGAAAATAGGAGAAACGTGTGTTGGATAGGTTATCTTCCTCGGGTTATTTGTAAAAACAACAAAGGGGAGATACAAATAAATAAACTTGCAGACTTTTTAAATTGAGGGCTTTCGGCGTGGACGTCCAGGAATATTTGCAACGTAAGTATGGTTCCATTATTCCGGTTGTTCCCAATCTTGGCATTCTAGGTATTACGACATCACGGAAGACCGCGTCTCTCCCGCTCTGGTGTCCGACTATCACAGCCGCCTCTCTCAGTGCGAGGAGCTCTACCGCAAGTTCCAAGTCTTGAGGAGCAGCCTCTCGGCCTGCGATTCTGACTCGGAGAAAGACAACGTCTCTGTGGCGGAAGGGATGAAACTCTACGACCAGATCGAGCACCAGAAACAGAAGCTAAAAATGATTGAAAACCTCCTATTCAGGTAGAGCAAATATTGAAGGGTTTAAAGCTCTGGAACAAAGGATTTACACTGCCTGCAGAACCTCATGCAAAGAAGTCTATTTTCCGCTCCCACTTGGTTTAAATTATTTTGTGGAAGGGTTTTGTTTGCTTACCTCGGTCTCGGAGCCCAAGCTGATTATAGGTTAAATATTTGATGGCAATTAATGGATTTAATTCCCCTCCCCCCTCTCAATTTCAACGAAGAAATTGAAATCCAGGTTGGCTTGGTTTAGAATTATTTCTAGCGAGATCAGGTATCTTCCTTTCTCTGTAGAAGCTCAGGAGTTGGCTAGAAAGTAACTGTGTCAGGACAATAGGAGGAAATCAGAAGTGTGTGCCACCTGCGATTTTAAAAGCTGCAATTGCAATTTTTGCAGTTACTGTTACAGAATAATAGAATAGCAGAATTGGAAGGGACCTTGGAGGTCTTCTAGTCCAGCCCCCCCACCTTCTCAAGCAGGAAACCCTATACCATTTCAGACAAGTGGCTATTCAATCTCTTCTTAAAATCCTCCAGTGTTGGGGCATTCACAACTTCTGGAGGCAAGTTGTTCCACTGGTGAATTGTTCTAACTGTCAGGACATTTCTCCTTAATCCCATTGCTTCTTATCCTGCCTTCAAATGCTTTGGAGAATAGCTTGACTCCCTCTTCTCTGTGGCAGCCCCTGAGATATTGGGACATTGTTATCTTGTCCTTCTTTTCATTAAACTAAAGGTAAAAGTTCCCCTTGCACGTGCTTGCTAGTCGTTTCTAGCTCTGGGAGGGCAGTGTTCATCTCCATTACAAAGCCGAAGAGAGCCAGCGCTGCCCAAAGACGTCTCCGTGGTCCTGTGGCCGGCATGACTAAATGCTGAAGGTGCACAGAACGCTGATACCTTCCCATCAAAGTGGTCCCTCTTTTCCTACTTGCATTTTTACATGCTTTCAAACTGCTAGGTTGGCAGAAGCTGGGGCAAGTAAGGGGAGCTCACTCCATTATGCGGTGCTAGGGATTCGAACCGCTGAACTGCTGACCTTTCTGGTCAACCAGCTCAGCATCTTAGCCCCTGAGCCACCGCGTCCCTCCTCCCTTAAACTAGACCTAGTCAATTCCTGCAACCAACTCTATCAGAATGCAAAGCAGATTTCTGACTTTGGAGCAGGAAACATCTCAATGTGTAACACCAATTATGACATAAGCCAAGGGTATCCAACCTTGGCAACTTTTAAGGCTTGTAGACTTCAGTTCCCAAGATTCTCCCTCTTTCTAGCCTTAACCACTAAGACCGAACTGGCTCTCCTTAGCTAGCTGCTTATTGTTTTTTTGTTTTTTGTTTAGATATGTCTTTGGTTATAAGAAGCACGCTGGGCTCAAGGCAAAAGGAATCCGTTCCTCTAATGCCATCATCACCCACGTTGTCTGTGCTACAATCCAGTCAAGCTTCCTACAATGTCTGTTCAGGGACAAACTTTCACCGGAACATTTCAACGAAGAAATTGAAATCCAGGTTGGCTTGGTTTAAAATTATTTCTAGCGAGATCGGGTATCTTCCTTTCTCTGTAGAAGCTCAAGAGTTGGCTAGATAGCACTTCCTGGGTTCTTTTTATAGCAACCCTCAAGCTTCATTTAAGGTGGCTAACCAGCCAGGTATAGCAAACACGAACACAACCAAAGCATCATGGAAAATAAGAGGAAACTAAAATAAAAATAGCTGATTCACCAAAGGGGAAGAAAAATGATCGTATTAAACTGTAAACAAGAGTATAAAGGAATTAATTGTGACTCAGATCTGGGTCTTAGTCCTCAAATGTAATCATGGCTTATTATTGGCATCTTAAAATGTTCAGCAACTACAGAGTTAGCAATCTGAAGGGTTTTAAATACACAACAGCTATTCTGCTATGCCAGAACATTTTCCACACAATGTCTGGGTTTTTTTCATTCACTATCTCAAAAGGTCGCTGAACTGCCAAACTCTCCACAGCCTTTTAAAAAAAAGTTTTAGGTGTAGATTCCAAACCTGGCTAATCTTCCTAGTTGGAATTTTTGGTACCATTTCTATTGTTTTTATCCTGTTTTTATTGGTTACAAACTACCCAGGGTTCTTTTTAAGATGGTCGGGCATATAAACATTTGAAATAAATAAATAAAATTGAGGCAATGATTGGGTGAGGTGAAACGAATGGGGGATAATCTTATCTGAATTATATTAGCTTTCATCTCACCTTGAATCCAACTTCGTTCTTCAGCTGTTGTTCCTATCTGCTTCTTTTCTGCTTTTTGATACGTAATTGCCCCACAATGTTGGGTTTGCCAGCTTTCATTATTCTGTGTGTTCTTTCTTAGTTCCACAACGATCCACAGTCTGCTTTGAATGCTTGCTACGAAGGAGACCGGGTTATAATTTGTCCTGGCCATTATCTTATTGAAGGAGCATTGCCTATCGCTGATTCTGTGGCACTAGAGGGTGAGTATTTTTTTTAAAAAACTTTCTTGTCCTAAAGAGAGAGAAATCCCTTTTTCCTGGATGGGAGAATTGCCACAGCCCAGGTATTCAGAATAACAGAGTTGAAAGGGACCTTGGAGGTCTTCTAGTCCAACCCCCTGTTTAGGCAGGAAACCCTATACCATTTCAGACAAATGGTTATCCAATCTCTTCATAAAAACGTCCAACGTTGGAGCATTCATAATTTCTGGAGGCAAGTTGTTCCACTGGTTAATTGTTCTGTCAGGAAATTCCTCCTTAGTTCTAGGTTGCTTCTCTCCTTGATTAGTTTCCATCTGTTAATTCTTGTCCTGCCTTCAGTTGCTTTGGAGAATAGCTTGACTCCCTCTTCTTTGGGGCAGCCCCTCAGATATTGGAACACTGCTGTCATGTCACCCCTAGTCCTTCTTTTCATGAAACTAGATATATCCAATTCATGGAACTGTTCTTCCTATGGTTTAGCCTCCAGTCCTCTATTCATCTTTGTTGCTCTTTTCTGCACTCTTTCCAGAGTCCCAACATCTTTTGTATATTGTGGTGACCAAAACTGGATGCAGTACTCTACGTGTGGGACTTACCGCGGCATTATAAAGTGATGCTATTCCTATGATTTTTATTCCAAATGTGCAGTAGCTACACCAGTGTTAAGCTTTTCACCTCCCTCATTTATCCATCTCTGCTGGATGTCCCATTTGAGTTCATATGTATATGCATGAATGTATATTCCCATATATTTTAAGATGAAAGATAAAGTTGAACAAGGACTGTTAATATAGGATTTTTAAAAAAGGAAGCGTTAGGAAAAAATAAGAGATGAAAAGTGCAGGAAGCAAAAAAGGAAACATAAATAAACCGCTTCAGAGAGATTTTTTTACAGTAATGCTAAGTTTGAATGTAAATTAACCTCTTATTTTATGTTGGGGGTCTGTTTGAATTCCTAAATGATGTTTATATTTTGACACCATAGTGCAGTCATCCTGGGAATGAGAGATTTGGAGAAAGTAGGATAAAACTCTTAACTCCAAGGCCCATTTTGTGCAGATCAAACTTTTTAGTATCATTAAACTCCATTTTTCCTAGCCTTCCATATTCTGTTATTTAATTGGCAGCACCAATTGTCTATAATTAATTGTCTAGCATTTCTGAAGGTGTATTTCCTTGATGAGCTCATGAAAGGTTGCTTAATTGCTGTTTTTTTTAATAAAAAAAATCCCTTTCTTTCTTAAAAATAAATCCAAATCAAGGAACAATTTAAAGAAAATGAGAATTCAATTAAAAAGCGAGGATTTAAAATTTACTGTAAGCTAAGGAACACGTTCAGTAAAAAACATTTGGGCCAGGAGGTTAAGTGAGTTCTGTTGGATGATTGGATTCATCGTTGGCAATTTCTGTTGTAAGATGGGAATTATTTTTTTCAACTTTAGACATTCGTTATCCGAATTGTTGGTTTAATTTTCATTGTTGCTTTTACTTTTCATACACTGCTGTGAGATGGATGGCCGCATAAATGGTATACAGGCAAACAAACAAAAACATATAAGAAAGATGCGCTGAATACCATTAACAGCTCAAAGTCTATAATACAGAGAGAATTCCAAATCGGTTAAAAAGCAACCTAACTATGATTAGATGATCTTTAGTTGGTGCCAGGCTTGAGTGCCAGGCTTGAGGCAAACCTTAACGAACCAGGAGATGATTCTACTGTTAAGTTTCTTGTATTAAGAGTGCCTATTTTTAGGTTCTCTTAGGGCAAAATATTGTCTAGATCCTAGAGCACAGAAAACTCTCCAGTAACATTGTGCAGTGTGCAAAAGGACTTCAGATCCTGGATGTGTGGGAATAGAATAGAATACAACACAACACAACAGAAGAATAGAACCATGGAATAGAATAGAATTAGAATAGAACAATAGAGTAGAAATAGAATAGAAATGGAATAGAATAGGAATAGAATAGAGAATAGAATACAAACAACAGAACAGAACAGAACAGAACACAACAGAACACATCAGAAGAATGGAACCATGGAATAGAATAGAATTAGAATAGAATAGAGAATAGAATAGAATGGAATGGAATAGGATAGGATAGGATAGGAATAGAATAATAAAAGAATAGAATAGAATAGAATAGAATCAGAGTTGAAAGGGACCTTGGTGGTCTTCTAGTCCAACCCCTTGCTTAGCCAGGAAACCCTGTACCATTTCAGGTTGTCCAATCTCTTCTTAAAAACTTCCAGTGTTGAAGCATTCACAGCTTCTGGAGACAAGTTGTTCCACTGGTGAATTGTTCTCATGATGTATTTAACGGTAGCTGTGATTCTCTTAATGACTGCGACAAAAGGCGGTAAAATCAGTTCCAACTCACTTTAAGTCCCAGCTGGTTTTGCAGCAGAGATTCCAGGACCAGTTGTGGTCATATGTTGAGGACCACCTGTGTGTTGTTGAGTCCAAAAGATGAAGGATCTTTGTTACTCTCCGAGTTTGGTTGTTTTCTTGCAGACGTTTCATCAGCCAACTAGGTACCATCATCAGTGCTTGAAAGGAGTGGGGTTGGCTCTCTGTTTATATACCCCCCCCCATTCCCTTCTATCACTGGTAAGGTTTCCATGTTGGACAATGAAACATCTGCAAGAAAGCAACCAATCAAGCTCAGAGAGTACCAGGGAACCCACATCTCAGTCCTGAACTCCACGCATTCTCCTTTATTGATTCCAAAAGGTGTGCCATATGTGCTTTCTATGGAGATTGATTGATTGATTGATTTGATTTGTCAATCACTAACAATATAATAGTTATAAGAATAAATGTGATGACCCGGGACGTGGCACAAAAGCAACCAAGTCACAAAAGTAGGTGAAGTCCCTTTAATACCTCCAACTTGGCCCCCAATGTCCAGGTTACCTTTGGCTGGAGAAAAGAAAACTCCCAAGAACAGTTTTTAAAGGGAAGAAATTCAGTCCGAACCCAAAAGTACATATAGATTATAAATAAAAATCAACACAAACCACGCTGCAGCAATTATTGAGAAAGGGCAGGATAAGGAATTACAGATTTCAAAAGATAACAAAACACACACAGTTGGGGGGACGCCAGAACCCAGATAAGACTTGGCAAACCAAGACAATTCATGCTTTGCTTCCAGCAAGGTGCTGTGTGCAAATGCCCTTTTAAAATCCTGTTTTCCCAGCTGCAGCTAATGAAGGGAATCAGGGCCCTTTCCCCCGCTATAACCCATGTTGCTCCCTTCTCCATTCCTCCCTGCATGCCCTAGGATGAAGAGCACAGCCAGATTGTGCCCTTCCCCAGTTTCTTCCACAGCCACTGGAGCCACACTCCCACTCCCTGTCAGCTGCTTGACCTTCCCCTTGGAATTAGGGGATGACAATAAACATGGGTATGAATACAGGAAATAGGTACGAATAAATGGGGAGAATAGGACAGGGACGGTGGGCACGATGGTGCGCTTATGCATGCCCCTTACAGACCTCTTAGGAATGGGGTAAGGTCAATAGTGGATAGTTTGAGGTTAAAGGAGGGGGGCTTAGTGGATGTAACAACAGAGTCAAGTAGTGCATTCCAGACATTGACCACTCTGTTGCTGAAGTTGTACTTTCTGCAATCAAGTTTGGAGCAGTTTACATTGAGTTTGTATCTGTTGTGTGCTCTTGTATTGTTGCGGTTGAAGCCGAAGTAGTCATTGACTGGTAGGACATTATAGCAGATAATTTTGTGTACTACACTTAAGTCCATCTGTAGGCGGCATAGTTCTAGGTTGTCCAAGCCCGAAATATGTTCCAAAACCTTCGAAGTTCTCTTTGCTAACACCCCCCAGAAGTGAATCCTGTACCATATTTTCAATTGTCAATTTTCAATTTTCAATTGTCAATGCTTCCCCTTCAGCAACAAGGCATTTTGCACACAGCTGCAGCTGGCTTGGGAGATTAACACCCCCTTATTTTTAACACCCCACTTGCAATATCTTTTTTTTTTAAACTTTGGGGTTGGCTGAGCTCTCTTCTTCCGTCTGCAGGAAGAAGGTGGGGTCTGCCATTCATTGTTAACATAATAGGCACGTCTATCGCTCTTCTAGATTTCTCACGGCTTTCCGGAGCGAGCTTTTGTTGAAGGTTCATTCTTTATCTTGTCAAAACTCCCTAATGGAAAAAGAGCCGAAAGGTTTTTTATTTTATTTTATTTTAAAAAAAAGTTTCCTGCTGTTCAGGTTCCAATTTCCCCACCCTTCCTTCTCTCTTTTCTTTTCCTTTCCCCCCACCTTTTGACATTGTTGTTTTTTTATGATGATTTCCTTGCCTTTTCCTCCTCTCCGATGTTTGATTTATGCAGATATCCACGCCAGCCTGCCGAACCCCCGCAGGAGATGGAATTGCAATAAATTTCATTTATCGGTAGGGGTGAGGGATAAGCTGGTTTGGGCACACGAGGTGGTATCTTTGACAAATCGCATCCCGTTGGAGAGGTCAGGCAAACGGGAGCAGAAGCGTATTAAAAGCGCGTTAGGCCAGCCTCCAGCCTTCCTGAAGCTCTTCAGGAACAAAACCCATGTCAAGTTTATTCACAGAGTCAATGTGGTGATTGATCAAGAGTGAGGAAGTCTCCCTCCCTGTCATGGGATGCTTTGAATGTCAGAGGCTGCTCGCTGTGAGGGTTAATGGTGCAGAAGGCATAATTGCAAGGAAGACCAAACAAAAGAGAATGGGTTGCATTCTTGCCAGGATGCAGTTGGAAGTACGCCTTGCTTTTTAAGGAAGAAGGCTGGGCTTGCTAGTATGGGTGGATCCTCGACTTACAACGATTCGTTCAGCTATTATTCGAAGGTGGGGTTAGCCCTGGAGAAAAAAAATGACTTAGTCCTCACAGTTTCACATTAAAAAAAAAAAAAAAGTTGACAGGTTTATCATGCATCTCTTCATTCCATCCATCTCTTGAGTTTGGAGATGCTTAAAAAACAGGGAAAAAAAAAATATGCGCCATGACGCTGATGGTATCTATATTCTCGGTTGCCATGTCGTTATGCTAGTGATGGGCCATAAAAGCTTTACATGCTCATAAATTTCTTTAAGTGGTTCGGAGTAAACAATAGCGGATAACTGAATTAACTTAGCCTTGCTCTTCAAAGAGGAAAAAAAGAGCGGTGGTGTTAAAGACTTACCTAAGTCTGAGAAAACAGCAGACTCTTCCTTTTAAATGATGTAGAAGTTTATAAATAGGAGATCTGAATTGTGATATGGTGTGACAGTGGGATCAAACAGATGCTTTGTCATGAGAAAACATTCAATTCTGTCCATTTCAAGATAATGGAAAGAAAAATCAGTCCTAAACTGGAAGGAATAGCATGGTCTCCCATAGCATAACACTCACATATTTATTTATTAAACTTTAGAATAGAATACAATAGACTGGACTAGACTATAATAGAATAACAGAGTTGGAAGGGACCTTGGAGGTCTTCTAGTCCAACCCCCTGCTTAGGCAGGAAACTCTACACCACTTCATACAAATGGTTATCCAGTCTCTTAAAAGCCCCCAGTGTTGGAGCATTCATAACTTCTGGAGGCAAGTTGTTCCACTGGTTAATTGTTCTAACTGTCAGGAAATTTCTCCTTAGTTCCAGGTTGCTTCTCTCCTTGATTAGTTTCCATCCGTTGCTTCTTGTCCTGCCTTCAAGCACTTTGGAGAATAGCTTGACTCTCTCTTCTTTGTGGCAACCCCTGAGATATTAGAAGGCTGCTATCATGTCTCCCCTAGTCCTTCTTTTCATCAGACTAGACATACCCAATTCCACCAACTGTTCCTTATATGTTTTAGCCTCCAGTCCCCTAATCCTCTTTGTTGCTCTTCTCTGCACTTTTTCCAGAGTCCCCACAGTTGGTCGTACCTTCCAGTTGCATAACTCCCATATGGCCCTGGCCACATCTCTGTGTCGGACGCAGATCCCTCGTCCCGAGTCCTCCCCAGACTCCCGGACTGGCCCGTGTTCCTCCCCACTGCCCGACTCTGCTGCCAGCTCTGCAGGCCGCCGGCAGACCACAAGGCCAGGAAAATGAGGCTGTTTCTTGAAAAAAGTATCTTTCCCCAGTGCACCTTACTTCGTTTGTTTGGAGGGATTACCAAGGAATTTATTTTAAGCCGGAATGTACCTTCAAGGTGTATTGCGTTGTAGTTGGAGATAGTGTGAGCCGTACCTGGGCACATCTGGAGAATATCAATTTGAGGAAAGCTAAGTCAAACAGCATGAAGCCTTCTTAACATTCCTAAGCGGTACATAACAGTATCTCGCTTAAAAACAATGCTTTAAGTAGATAAGGGATGTTGCACAGATTAAGACAAGTTGCTTGTTTAATCAAGAATCAGGTTCCAATCCATTTGGAAGTTGCAATAGTGCTTCCTGAACTTTTGGGTGAGAAAATTTAGCTGGCTGCATGACTCTTTAAAATTGAGTCATTGTGTATAATGCACTACCACGATTTTGGACAGAATAACTAAGTTAGAAAGGACCTTAGAGGTCTTCTAGTCCAGCTCTCTGCTCAGGAAACCTGCTGTCCCACTGTTCAGGAAACCTTATATATCCGTGATGGCGAACCTATGGCACACGTGCCAGAAGTGGCATGCAGATCCATCTCTGCCGCCACAGGAGCTGTCCCAGCTCAGTTCTACTGCGCATGCGCACGCACCTCCCACCAGCCAGCTGATTTTGGGGTATCTACTGCGCATGTGTGGGGGACGGGGCACCTGTGGGAGATATACACGCATGCACAGGAAGTGTGGGGGAGTGTGCATGTGCAGGGGGGTGAGGAAGCACAGGCTCACACGCGCATGCATAGGGGGCAGGGGAAGCACCGGGGGTCACACACGCATGTGTAGGGGGGCAGGGGGAGCACGGGGGGTCACACACACATGCGCAGAGGGGATGGGGGGCACAGCGGGTCGCGCGCATGTGCAGGGGCCGGGGAAGCATGAGGGGGTCACGCGCATGCACAGAGGGTGGGGAGCATGGGGGTTACACACGCATGCACAGGGGGGCACGAGCCACGCAGCAGGGGTCGTGTGTGTATTGTGTTATGATATGTACAGAATAACCCTTGAATAACAAGGATATGCACATGGAAACATTTATGAGAGTAGTTATGAATAATTATTCAGCCACACACAACTACACTGAATTGAGTTAAAGTTTACTTTAAGAAATAGCACAGTCCAATAAACAGTCCAGGTCATACACGTTTAATAGTCCAAAGAATATCCAACTACAAAGTCTTCTTACAGGTTGCCTCTGTCATTTACAGTAAACAAAGATATCAAATTATAAGCACAACAGAGAACCTTAGATAGCAGCAGAATGTCAGAGAGAGAGAACAAGCTATGATCTCTCTAGCTCTCTCTTATGGCAACTTCCAATACAATCAACCAATCGGAATATAGCACAAACCAATACAGTGATCTTCTCTTAAAGCTACAAACA
Source organism: Pseudonaja textilis (assembly GCF_900518735.1). Next base: position 984,155 of record NW_020769373.1, on the reverse strand, counting down.
TACATTGTTGGTTTATATATTGCCAACCCAACTAATTTATGTACAGATTCCTAACACATTGCATTATGGGTGCAGGCACACCTGCATGCGCAAGCCATGCGCACTTTCGGCACGTGACGACAAAAAGGTTAGCCATCACTGCCCTATATGGGCTTGTGAGACCACTGAATAAAGCAGGCAGTTCTTCTTGGTAATGCAGGTGCATAGAATTATAATTTAAATCCCAGTCAGTTTTGCTAGAACCATGCAAAGATTGACGATCGGTGTTTAGAATAATCCCTGGCTGTTGAGCATGATGGGATGGTAGAACTCGGGAGCACTTCTTTTCTATCCTACACTAGCATGGAACAATTAAGAGAGAGTATTTTTCTATGGAAGTTTTATCTACTGTCTCTGGAGATCTAATAACCTGCAGAAAGATAGCCCATCTCTTTTCGTTTTGTCTTTATTTTTTGCCAAGGCTATGGGCTGCCGGATGACATCGTGATAGAAAAGCAAGGGAAGTCTCATGCTTTCGTTGAATGTACCGGAAAGGATGTGAAAATCTCTAACCTGAAGCTCATCCAACATGATGCGGAGAAAGGCATTCTGAGTGAGTTTCTTGAGCTGGCCTGCTGACTCCCCGGGTCAAAAGGAGGCATATATAACCAATGGATGTTCCAAGATGCAAGGGTGTGTCTGATAGCAATAGCCCTTAGACCAGGGGTTGGCAATCTGCGGCTCTGGAGCCACATGTGGCCCTTTTGGTCCTCTGCTACGGCTCCCTGTTCCCACCGCTGATGGGCCCCTCCCCTCCCCATCACTCCTTGCCTGGCCTGAGAAGGTGAGGGTGATGGCGGGGGATGGAGAGTCGCTCCATATTCCAGAGCAGGAGGTGACTGGATGGGAGTGAGTGACATCGACTTGGCCGCACCCACTCAGTCACACCGGTTGTTAAATTATTGGCTCCCGGTGTTTTCTGTGGGAAACGGGTCCAAGTGGCTCTCTCTGTTTTAGGTTGCAGACCCCTGCCTTAGACCTATATACCACTTCCCAGTGCTTTACGGTCCTCTCTAAGCATTTTGCAGAGTCAGCCTCTTGCCCCCAAGAATCTGGGTCCTTATTTTACCCACCTCAGAAGGATGGAAGGCTGAGTCAACCTGGAGCCAGAAGTGGTATTCAGGAGGTTTGGACCAGTTCTGGAGAACCAGTAGCGGAAATTTTGAGTTGTTCGGAAAACTGGCAAATCCCACCTCTGACTGGCCCTACCCCCAGTTATTCTCTGCCTCCCATTGAGTCCCGGCTGATCGGCTGGGTCGTCTTTGGTTGCCCTGCACAGGAGAACGGAGCTGGAAAGCAGGTTAGTGGGGTGGGGAGGGAATGGAGATTTTGCAGCAACCTTCCCCTACCATGCACACAAAACCACACCAGCAGTAAAAAAAATTTGAATCCCACCACTGCCTGGAGCTGCTCAGAATCGAACTCCTGGCAGTGAGCAGAATCGACCTGCAGTACTACATTCTAACCACTGCACCACCGTATATGTCTATTGCAAGGTGTTATCTTCTGCTGGCTAACCAATGACAAAAGCCATCAGGAGGGAATAGCGCCCAAGCAGCACTCACCGGCACCCTTAAATTGATTGCTGACTTCTCTAATAAACTTAAGGCGCTGAACAATGAATTGACCCCATCGCTGGGTTTGGCTCAACATACAAAGCTCGTTGACCTAACTAACAATTTTTTTAAAAATGGCAAAGTTAAAAAAATAAACCAACAGGAACAGATTTGAGAGAAGAAAAGGCTCAGATAATAGTGGAAGAAAAAAAAAACCTGGAAAAAATGACGTCCAACTTTCTTTGGTAGAGATGAAAGTGAATAGAATACATAAAATTCAGAGGGTGATTAAGATGGCCCAAAACATCATTGGCTGCTCACTCCCCTCTTTGGAAGAACGGTATAGGAATAGATGTAAGAGGAAGATATTTAATATATTGAATGACTCCTCTCATCCGGGACATCAGCTCTTTGAACTATCACCATCGAGAAGGAGATTCAGGGTATTAAGAACAAGGATGACTAGATTTAAGAACAGTTTTTATCCAAGTGCAGTTTTGAGTTTGAATGCAGGGTCATAAGATTTTGTGGAATTTAATGGCTGAGAGTAATGGGGTATTTACATTTTTAAATTGTATAGAGATTATTGTATGGTCTGTTGTGTTTAATTTTATTTTTCTTTCAATGGTGTTGTCCAGTTTTACTTGTGGAAGAGCACCTCATTTCGTTGCACCCGCTTGCGAGTGTAATGACAAATAAATTCTTATGTCTTATGTCTTATAAAACTCTTCTTCTATGATTGACACAAAACGTGATCAAGGGGAAGACCCACCAAGAAACGCATTTGCTAGGTTTTTTTTTTTCTAAACTAGACTGGTTGTCGGAACACAGTCTTCATTTAGTATACAGAGAAATATTCCAATGGTAGACAATATATTTAACTCGGGGTTGAACTGTAGAGCCTTTTATGTTCTCTGAGCTAAGCTGTTTGTTTGCAACCAATTATTCTTGGTGTTACCTGCCCAGGTAACAAGCACCTGCAAGGAAAACAACTAAGCTTAGAGAAGATCAAGGACTCCGCAGAGAAATATATTTGAGGATCACATCCATTGGGTAAAACTTGCCTCTTGATTATAGTAATCAGAATTAACAGCTTTAGAGCATCCATTGTTTTAAGTTTATTGTATTCCCCTTTCCCCATCCATTTCTTTCCATAGTATTGATTTTATGTGACCTGCTAAAGCAGACAAACGGGATGATCTTCCTTAATGTTCGATGTTCAAAGTTTCTTTAAAGTCCCTTGTTTCCTAATGGGGACCAGCCACCTCTCCTGTCCTCTTTTCTTCCACCCTTCTCCCCACCCTACCCCAGAATTTGATGAATTTTTGTTAGCTGTGTCCCTCTGCCTTTTAAAGAACGTGATAATTAACGCTTCATCATCTGAGATGTGGATTTGAATAACAAATGCTGCATGGGCTAGCAAGATTATTTCAGCACCTTTTTATGTGAAAATATATTCACCCACCAAAAGAAAATAATTGGGTAGTGGGTGCTTGAGCCATTCTTGGAGAAAGTGATTAATTGCTTGTCCCTAATATATTCTTTAGCAGGGTAAATTTATACATTGTGTCCTTTTCAAAAAAAAGTAAGTGTTTAATATGAGCTGCTACCTTTTGATGCGAGAAAATCAGAACTGGTCTAAAACTTCTAGAATTGCTTCTTCATTCTCACGGTGTACTCTTTAGAGCAGAGTTCTCCAACCTTGGCAATTTTAAGCCTCGTGGACTTCAACTCCCAGAATTCCCCAGCCAGCTTTGCCTGATGCAGATTAAAGATTTGGGTAGTAGCAACCCAATAGTTCAAAGATTTATTGTTATTATTATTATTATTTTAACTGTCTTGTTTAGAATAACTCTGCTCGTTTCTTCATACGAGACTTCTGAAAGCCTGTGTGTTGGCTATACTACTTTTATCATCAAGAAATGATTGCGCTCATTGATTTTTAATCAAAGCATGTGTCATCCACAAAAGGACTTGCGTACCAAAATGCACCTGGGGCTTTGTGTTTTGAGACCAATCATCCAATGGATGGCTGTGTTTGTGGAAATCAGTAATTCTGTTGACTTAAGAATGAATTGAGGTACCTGACAAAATATGTTTTGCTGAAGCATTTCAAAATTCCTTGTTTATGCTCACCGGGAAGTTTTGTCTTTGAAGTCTTGTTTGTGCGCCCACAAATTCAAGACCACAATATTTTTCACAGGTGTTCATCAAGGAAGGACTACTCTGGAAAACTGTGTGTTGCAGTGTGAAACAACTGGAGTTGCCATCCGGACATCTGCCGAGTTATTCATGAAGAACTCTGACCTGTATGGGGCGAAGGTAGGAAGAGATATTTGCATTCGTTGGTTCCTTCCTTTCTAGAGCATCAAAGAACTTCTATGGATCCATCACCGTGGTTGACACCTCTTATCAAAAGAAGATGGGTTGATAACAAATAAAGGGTTCAAATGAAGCTACCTGGATTGACAATCTCAGCGATGGCACATTGCAAAATCTGGTAGAAGTCCAAAAATGAAGCCCTGCATGTTTGCTGAGCAATAGCTCTTGCTATGTTCAGGATGTCTTAGTTGCTAGTGATGTAGCCATAGATTTATACAAACTAGAGCGAATAGCTGACTCTTCCACTACAGGTCATCCTTGACTTATGACCCGTTGTTTATGACGGACTCCTCAAAATTTACGTATGACCAGTTCTGGAGGTCCAACACCCCCACCCCTCCCTGGTCACATGACTGCATTTCAGGGGTTTGGCAAATGGCCCGCATTTATGGCTGTTTTGCCAGTGTTCCATGGTCCAATAACTGTCATTTACAATGTTTTTGTCCAAAACTAGCATTTGTTTCTGCTTTGGGGCAAAAATGCCCCATATAGTGAACAGTGGGTTCCCTTAACAACTGACAGCTTTTGCTTTGTGACTCTGGCATTTGTTTAATGACCGCCACAAAACTGGTAAAATCGGATCTGGTCACATGATTACCCAATTGTCAGGGCTCTGGCAGTTACCCCCAATTAAATCATGAGTCTTGAGCCAAACTTCCAAAACTTAAAAAGGATTTATTGGGAGTTAACATGTCTGGCACTTCCTAGTTAGAGCCGACTCTGATACACATAATTCATTATCACCCTTGACCCTGGTTCCCCCCCCCCCCGGTGTATCATAATTCATATTCTCCCATGGGACACATCCATAGCCAAGAGTCATCAATCATGCTCTCCAGATAGAATTTTGTGCAGCAGAAACTTCAGTCACCTAGTTACTGTTTCTGAAAACATTGATGGAATTGTTCTGACCCCAACCCTTTTCCAATAAAACAAACATGAACCAAAGCGAACAGAAACCTTTTAATAATTCTTACAAATCCCTGGCTAAAAGGCTGCTGCAAACTAATTAACTTTGATAAGCACGAGCCTCGCCAAAAGCACGAGGCTGCCAAGAATAACAGATAAGGTTACCTAGAAATATTTTACAACACAAGAGTCTTCAAATACCATCTAAGATACTGCAAGGTCCACGAGGCTCGAGTTTCAAAATGTCTTTGCTTCCTGCAAAGAACGTCCGATTCACAGCTGGCTTTTATCTTCTTGAAGGAGGGGCCATTACTGTGCAGCCGTACTCCCGAGTTGCCCATGCTGCTGCAGCTGTTCTTTTCTACGAGCAATCCTGTGCACACGGGCACTTGGCACAGGCTCCTCGGGAAACTCCTCATCGCTGCTGCCAGCCCCCACACTCTCTGAAGGCAGCAGTCCACTCCCTGATGGTCCTGGCTCCTCATCTGAGTCCTTGCTCTCCTCAGCCATCCGCACCTGCTGCTGGCTAACCACAACAGGAATACAGTTTCCGTTTTGCAAGCTGCTGCACTGCTCCACCCCTCTCAATTTCTGTTGAGAACTCTAAAAACACCAGATAAATATTTTATGAGTTAACACCAATGTCACGATTTACAACCATAATGGGCAGTTCCCATTGCAGCCCTAAGTCAAAGGCTACCTCTACTTGAAACGTTGTGTAGTTTTTCACACTGTTTGCTACGTTTCCTGCATCTTTTCCGTCCGTTTTATGGATTCCCGTTGAAGGCAGCTGTCCCTGGAGAAGTTTCCAGACCAAATTAGCATTCTTTAGTCATTCATTGTCTCTCCTTTCTGTGGAGGTTCTCGGTCATTCCGGTCTTGGTTGTCTCTAAGATGCTTTTTCAAGAGACAATTGGCCCTTCTTGTTTTTCCTTGAAGACGTTTTTCGCTTCTCTTCCAAGAAACTTATTCGGAAGAAGCAAAGTGTCTTCAAAGGAAAAATAAAAGAAGGTCCCAACTGCCTCTCGAAAAAGTCCCCTTTTGGGACATGATCTCTCCTATTTTTAACCTGCTTCTCAACTGTTTCCTCTCTTAAATTTCAGGGTGCTGGGATTGAAATCTACCCTGGTAGCACCTGCATTTTGATTGGGAATGGGCTACATCATTGTAAAGAAGGAATCCTGATCAAGGTGAGTCCCAGTTTGAGAGCTGAGTACCGTAAAGTAAATGCACTTCATTTGAGTCTATGGTGAAAAGAATTATTTGGCTTTCCATCTGCAAATAAGTTGTAAAGTAGTCTTCTCAGAACTGCTGATCTGGGTAAATCTCATTCAACTCTCTTTCTCTCGGCTTTTAGAACTTTTTGGATGAGCATTTTGACGTTCCCAAGATAACCATGAAGAACAATGTGATACACAATAATGAAGGCTATGGTGTGGTGCTGGTGAAACCCAAAGAGGCTAGTGAGGTCATGCCAGAAAGCATGTCAGGTATGGTTTTATTGATGTTATTTACAGTACTGGCAAATGAGCGGCATGGTGGCTTAGAGGTGGAGCTCTCGCCTCACAATCAGGAGGCTGTGAGTTTGATCCTAGGTAGCAGCAGATATTTCTCTCTCTCTGGGCACAAAGGGAAAAAATATCTGCTGTGAGCTCTGTGTAGGCATTGGGAAGGGCACCCGGCCAGTAAATCCTCAGCTCCATCCAGTTCAGTTGCTTTGACTGCACTCCGATGCAAGGGGTTCGATGCAGGGAAATCTATCAGCATTGCTATTAAGCTTGCAGAAAGGGCGTGGTGCAAGATACAGATTGCAAGGTAGCCTAAGCCGGTGTTTTCCTACTGCAACAGTTTCGGCTCCCCAATGCACCAAATCAGAACCAACCAAACCGTATTATGGCCCAGGGTGATCAATGAATCCATTGCAGATTTAAGTCAAACACTGTCAATCATGGACTGACTCACACCCGGGGGTGGGCTTCAAAAATTTTAGCAAAGGGTTATCTTCCTGGTTGCTGGGTGGGTGTGGCCATGGTGGGTGTGGCCTAGTCATCCTCCTGCACCACGGTGCTTGGTGGGGGGGGGCATTTTTGCCTCCCTGGGCTCTGGAGGTTTTCCTCCAGCCTCCAGGAGGGCGAAAACGGCCTCCCTGGGCTCTGGAGGCCAGAAACAGGCCCATTTCCGGCCTACTTGAACTTCCGGGAGACCCATTTTTCACCCTCCCTGAGCCTTCGCGCACGCCCTACACTTCCCTGCATCCAAAACGGGCCACGTGGGGACTCTGGGGAGGGGCCAGCCAGGAGTGGGATTTGGAGGTTCTCTGAACTGCGCAGAATCTTAGCTAGGGGCCTCTCCCGAATCCCCAGCAGCCCAGACCTGCTTACACCCATAAGCTGTCAAATCCATTTGGTCTCCCTGTTTCTGATTTAAGAACAAACGAAAGATGCTGAAGGCGCCACCGCTGAGAACCGTGAAGATCCTCATGAAATGGATTGTGGTGAAGTAGACCCTGATGGAAGAGACAGCGACGACAATGACGGAGAAGGCAACATTCAGATTTCAAAGGAGCTTTGGGCCACCTCGCTGAAGAAGAACCACCTGTGCCAAAAGAGACTGAGCCAGCTGGGGATCCCAGAGGCAGGCAGCCAGATGTCTCAGGAGATGTTGGAGTCCATCACGGGCAACCAGTTCAAGCGTAACGGGAAAGGGTGTTTTGGAACCTTCCTTTATTGACTTTCCAAATTGTACTATCCAGCCAACAAGAATAACCAGCACTGATAAGCACTGATGCTTTCCAGAACAGCTAAAACTCTCTTGACACCTGTTTTTTTTTTTGTTTTAAATTTAAACCTGGTTATATTTCCTGCTTCGCTGTGTTCCTCGTGTATCCTTTTCAGCAGCAGTGGTTGTGTGCTTCACAATAGTGAAATGCGTGTGTTGCTTGGAGTGAGTCTTGAAGCCGTAACTTGAGAGTTGAAAGTTCCCCGATGACTCTCCCAAAGGGAGAAGAGTCATCCTTATTGGCTTTGTGTATCCATTTATTATTGCACTATTTATATCTAACATCAGTCACCTCGTTTTGAAAATAAAATATAGCTCTGTACATTGAGACTGTTGGCACTACTACCCTTCTACCTCCTGACTGCAGATAAAGTGAACATTTGTTTTTTGAGTAATGGCTGTGGAGCAGTTTCAGCTATATTGAGTAAACCTTTATATTTAGCAAAATTGTCCTCTTGCATTACTTATCCGGTTGATTGGGCGTGTGGGAAGCTGTTCAAAAGAGAAAGAGGTCGAGGAGAATGAGCGCGTACAGGGAGACGTATTTGAGAGCAGTGTTGGAATAATACACACACAGCACACAGATACACTGTACAGTAAATGTTGGTTTTTACTTCTAGAAAGTTTAAGCAAAGTTCAAAATAGGCAGTCCAAAGTCATTCACAGGTAAATCAGTTAGTTTTCAGTCCAGGGATAATCCAATAACAAATTCCAGTGTCAAAGACAGTTCAGTATCAGACTTACATCAAAACCATAAATAGCAGTCAATTAAGAAAAATGGAGGAACAGCAATACTCTTCAACAGAGGGAAAAACAGACTCACTCACACTCTCTTCTGAGCCTAAGGCTAAGACAACCCAGGTTTCTGGCTCCATCTTATGACCATTTGAGAAACCACACCCAATTGCAGTTTTTAGGATGCTCTTAAAGCGACAGTATTAAAATGTCTATCCTGGTTTATATATTGTCAATCCAAATACCTGTTAGGTGACTTATATTCCTAACATTTTGCTTTTTGTTCTCAAGTGTATCTCTGCCCAGCTTTGAAATCCCTAGTTGAATATGTTTGAATAGAATAGAATAGAATAGAATAGAATAGAATAGAATAGAATAGAATTCTTTATTGGCCAAGTGTGATTGGACACACAAGGAATTTGTCTTGGTGTAAATACTCTCAGTATACATAAAAGAAAAGATACATTCGTCAGGAGTCAAGAATCATAAGGTATGACACTTAATGATAGTCATAGGGTACAATAAGCAATCAAATCATACTAGGAAACAGTCAATATAAATTGTAAGTATACAAGTGACAAAGTTACAGTCATACAGTCACAAGTGGGAGGGGATGGGTGATAAGGAGTAGTGAGAAGATTAACAATAATAGTAGTGCAGACTAATAGTTGAACAGGGTTGAGGGAATTATTTGTTTAGCCGAGTGATGGCTTTCGGGAAAAAACTGTTCTTGTGTCTAGTTCTGATGTGCAGTGATCTATAGCGTCGTTTTGAAGGAAGGAGTTGAAACAATATTTTCACAGCCCTCTTTTTGACTCGTGTAGTATACAGGTCCTCAATGGAAGGCAGGTTGGTAGTGATTGTTTTTTCTGCAGTCCTAATTCCTCTCTGAAGTCTGTGTCTGTCCTGTTGGGTTGCAGAACCAAACCAGACAGTTAGAGAAGTGCAGATGACAGACGCAGTGATTCCTCTGTAGAACTGGGTCAGCAGCTCCTTGGGCAGTTTGAGCTTCCTGAGTTGGCGCAGAAAGAACAAGACCAAGTCTACAAGGATAGTGGTTGAATCTACGTAGCGTATACGAACGTGTATTGTTTAACTAGGTTCAGGGGTGGGCTGTTGGGGGTTCCCAGGGATTTGGGAGAGCCCCTAGCTAAGATTCAGTGCAGTTTGGAGAACCCCCAAATTCCACTCCTGGCTGGCCCCGCCCACCCTGCCCCTCCCCTCCCAGGAGTCGCCACGCAGCCCAAATTGGATGCAGGTAAGTGCACATGCAGGTCTCAAGGAGGGCAAAAAACAGGCCTCCCAGAAGTTCGGGAAGGCCGGAAATGGGCCTGTTTGCTACTTTCAGAGAGCCTCCGGAGCCCGGGGAGGGCAAAAAGGCCCCCCTCTCACCCACTGTGGTGCAGGAGGCTGACTAGGCCACGCCCACCATGGCCACGCCCACCCAGCAACCGGGCAGAGAACCCTTTGCTAAGGTTTTTGTAGTCCACCCCTTGGTTAGGTTTGGTTCTGTTCACAGCTCACAACTTCCACTTTCTGCAAAGATTTCGCCATCATTAGACACGCAAATCCCCAAGCCCATCTCATCTTTCCAACAGCAGGCGTTTTGTTCTTACTTTCCCCACTCCCCAAAGGATTTTTTATTTGTTCACACACTCAAGGTAGGTATTGATATTTGTTTCGCAGCGAAGCAGCACATGAAATATTTTATGTGATGATGTGCTTCTCAGTGCTCCTTCATAACAAATCAATAAGTCTAGAAAGTTGAGTCTTCAAAACTTCGATAAATAAGAGAAGTTAAAAGTGATCAATGCTTGGATTGACTTGCCATTTGCTCCTGTGTATACGGTTATTGGCGGAAAGGTGAATTGTTGAGACTGAATTTTCTAAGAATTCAGCACTGTGCTAGTAGAACCTGCAAAAAATCAACTGAAATACTCTTCCAGTCATTCATGAGTATGGCTAGTTTGATTTTTTTTTTAAAAAAGGACTAGGGGAGACATGATAGCAGTGTTCCAATATCTTGGGTTGCCCCAAAATAGAAGGAGTCAAGCTATTCTCCAAAGAGCCTGAGGGAAGGACAAGAAGCAACGGATGGAAACTGATCAAAGAGAGAAGCAACCTAGAACTAAGACATTTCCTGACAGTGCGAACAATTCACCAGTGGAACAACTTGCCTCCAGAAATTGTGGGTGCTCCATCACTAGAGGCTTTTAAGAAACTGGACAGCCACTTGTCTGAAATGGTATAAAACAGGGTTGACTAGAAGACCTCCAAGGCCCCTTCCAACTCTTATTCGGTTATTCTGATTCATCAGTAGAATTCTCCCTGTCTGGAAATTCCTATCTTCTTATCTCCTTTGCTCCTTCGTTGTTTGCTGAACCTTTGTTTTATCCAGCGGAGAATATAGAACAGTGTGTGCTATTCATCCTATTGACTGCACTTTTGAAGATTGAAATTCCTGATCGGATGATTGAACTGAATGAAGTCTACATCTAATTCAACCTCCCAACCTGGATCCCCCTGGAGATGCACAGTCTTCAATTCCCAGAATTCCTCAGCCAACATGGCCATTAATTACATTCTGGGAATCAAAATCCACACAACTGGAGAATATCAAGGTTGTACTTCATTTTATTTTAAGAAGCACTTACTTACTATTTCTGGCTCTTCTCTTCTCTTCTCATTTTATTTTTAATTTATCTGCTGAAATGAAAACTGATCTTGGTTTCCTTTCTTCTTTCTTGAAGCTTGGGATGTGATTTTTGTACTCACTGCCAGATCAGTGGGCGTGCACCCGTGACCTGGTTCTTAAGGCGAGAAAAAGGAACTAATTTACACCTCTCTTGTAAACCTGATTTGCCACTGCAGTGGCCCTTGGATGTTAGGAAAACAATAAGACCTGGCAGGAAAACAAGCTTTTCAGACATTCAGGTCTATGAAAGGAAGTAACTTTTTCCTCTATTTTATTTTGGAACCGATTCTCTGGTCCCAAATGGATATTTTAATGAGGTGAAGAAAGAACTGATGAGAATATACCTGTCACTTACATGCCGATGGATTCAGTTTCTATGCTGCTTCCCACAAGTAAGTTCTTTATTTTTAGACTCCCTTAATGAAACAAATGTCTTAATGTGCATAGTGATTAGGTCATCTTATCTACCAGCTATTTGCCAATGAGAGCTGGACTCTTTAACACTTGCTCACAGCACGAGACGCATATTAATGGACAACTTGCTTATGCACTTCTCTCTTATATGCTAATTTGCTCCACGCAAATAACCAGCTCGGTGTGGGTTTTCACACCAGAGTTCCACAAAATAGATATACAGTTGTGGCAAGGTCACGGGAAGGTCCTAATAAAAGATAGCAATAGCCACTTAGATTTCTCTTACGGTTATAGTGCAGCATTGCAGGAAAACTCTGCCCACAGTCCGGAGTTCGATCCTGATGGGGTGGAAGGGTCAGTAAAATGAAGACCCAAGGTGGGAACAACATGCAAACAATGCTTCTACCTTGTAAACCACCCAGAGAGTGCTGTAAAGTGTTGTATATAGCAATAACACTTATATACCGCTTCACAGTGCTTTACAGCCCTCTAAGTAATTTACAGAGTCAGCATATTGCCCCCAACAAACTGGGTCATCATTTGGGATGGAAGGCTGAGTCCAGTTTTGAGTCGGTCGGTTTCTAACTCCTGGCAGTGGGCAGAGTCAGCCTGCAATACTGCATTCTAACCACCACGCCATCGTAGCTCTTGATGATGCCTAAAGTTGAGATCATCGCTTTCTGCATTGCCACTCTTCTGAGTCACTTGGTTTGCAGAGAGAACAAGAAAGAGTAATTTGCAAGGGTCAGTCATACCACTGTTGAAGCAGAACATATGCAAAAAAACAAAGAGACCAGTGCCAAGGCAAAAATACGGCATCAATTTGCTTCTTCCCAAAACTCTCCCACCCTTAATGGTCCTTGAGATGAGTGATGGATCTTAGACTGTGCATTTAATTTAGAGAAAGGTTCATTCAGGGGAATCAATGACAACCCCAAAAGTAATTGTACTAATTACAATGGGAAACAAGAAAAATCAGGTTTTTCATTCTCGCCATCTCTTTGGATGGAGCTACCTTCCCTGCATTTTGCCTGAATGGGATCCCTGGATCGAGGCAGATTTCCAATTTGACCATTTTACATTTATTTGTAAATTTATAAGCTGCCCATCCCGTTCTGCACAGCGGCTCTGGGCAGACTTACAATTCAAATAATAAATGTGACAATATTATGAAGGAAAGTAAATATAGCTGTCCCAGGATAATGTTCTAAATTTAATCTAGGCCAATCTCCAGGATCAAAGGTTTATTCTTTCAAGATTTGGGGCTTATGCTGGAGCCCATTTTCAGGGAATTCTATTCTCTCTGCAGAATTTCTCTCTCTCTCTCCATAATATTTAAAAACAAAGGTATGAAACAAAAGATGAGATTGTCATCTTCTCAGTTAATCCACCAATTGTGTCCAATATGGACCATAAGCCAAACTGATGGCTAGCTTCCAGCATAGCTGGCTTTTGATGCCTTCTGGAAGGCCAACAGGATGGAGGCAGAACTCACCCCAGGTGGCCAGTTATTCCAAAGAGTGGGGACCATGACATAAATTGCTCTTAGACCTTGCCAGCTAAATTTCTGACCTATGGGTCCCATAGAATGCCCCCTTTTCCAGTTTAGTTTACTTTATTGTCATTGCACCTCATACAACGAAATCGAACACCATTTTCAATGCACATCATGACCATGAAAATAAACACAAACACACGTCCTTCACACTCCACACATTGAACTGAACCCTGATATTGCATTAATATTGTGCTATAACTATACCGTAGAATTCAAAAGAGCTACTGCCCTGAGATAGAAGCTGTTTTTCAGCCTATTTGTCCTTGTTTTTATTATTATCCTGTATCGTCTGCGAGATGGTAATAGTTCAAAAAAAAAAGGCTGCCCAGGATGAGATGGATCTTTGAGAATGTTTTGAACTTTCTTAAGGCAGCAGGAGCTAAGAAGCTCTTCCAAAGAGGGGAGAAGGCAGCCAATGATCCTTCAGGCAATGACGTTAAACCTCTGGAGCACTGTCCTATCTGCCCCTGGGCAACTGGCAAACCATACAGAGGTGCAGTAAGTTAAGATACTCTCTATGGTGCAGCGGTAGAAGGTCACCAGCAGTTTTTCATTCCTGAGAAGCCTCAGGTCATATAATCTCTGTTGGGCCCTTTTGACCAGGGCTGCAATGTGGGCACCCCAGGTCAGGTCCTCTTTTATGGTAGCACCCAGAAACTTAAAACTGGCCACTTGCTCCACTAGGTTTCCATTGATAAGCAAGGGCTGGATGTCTGATCTGTTCTTTCCTGCAGACGGAGTGGGGCAGGGACCAACACCATTGGGGGCAAGACGGTTCCTCAGAGAACCTGGATCTCATTTTAACGAGATGTTCTTTCTCAACCGAGCAACCTCCTTCCTAAATGCATCCTCGGCTTCTCAGAAAAGAAGAAGAAGAAGAAAAAAATAAGCTGTCACGATTCAGAATTTTCTTCTCTGGATTCTGTTGAGAAATCTCCAAAGAGTTCTGGTCTCTCTCTCTCTCTCTCTCTCTCTCTCTCTCTCTCTCTCTCTCTCTTTTTTTTTTTTTTGCAAAGGAGAAGGGATGCATTTCTCATGCTTGTTTACAGCAACCCACCAGGTATAAAATGCATCCTACAATGTTTACACATTTGTCTTAAATGACATTGTCAACGGCATGAATGTTTTGAAAAGAACCACAACAACAAACCAGAATCTCCTCCATTCTCTGTTTCAAAAGAAGCCCAAGGATGGCTTGTCAGAAGCTACTCAGCACCCACGTTGTATATTAATGTGAGAAAACTGTTTTTTGTGGGTTTTTTTTGCTGCAAACGGTTTCATTTAAGCTCTAGTAAGAAACCAACTCTGTGGAAATCTCCCTGACATCTGTTTCTCTTCTGTTTTTAAATGTAGCTTTTGCACCCTCCTTATTCCATGCCGAGATGACTTCGTGTTCTTCAAAGGGGCAATTCCTCTTTTTTTTTTTTAAAAAAAAAGGGAAGACCCAAGTAATGCTTGAAACAGATACTTCCGATACAGAATTGGACCAACAACGTTATCAAATATTCAGAAATCGGTTTGAAAAGATCCTCTCCACAGCTGTTGCAAAACAGGCTGCAACTGAGCTCTTTGAGCAAAGGATTCGTATCCGAAGCGTTAGGAGAATGCCTGTTTCGCCATGATTAGCCTACCGTAAATCTCCCAGTTGGAAGGAGAATCTCATCTTTTCCCGAAGATCCCAGCTGGGGAGTTGACTCAACAAAGGAAATACCCAGGGAGTCAGCGGTTTTAAGGGTTTTAAAGATGGTAACAAGCATTATGAAACAAACGAAGCCGAGGGAAATCAATCTTTCTCATTCCTGGCCTTAAGGATTTGAAATAGCCTCATGGAACAAACCACCAGGATGCCTTAAAGAATATCTAATGATCCCATTACTTCTTCCTCTAGCCCAGTGTTTATTTCCATGGAGAATGGCTCCGAGTACATGTATTTCATCGCATGCTAGCTGATTTACAAAAGTTCATCTTGGGACCGTTCAAAGCTACAACAGAACTAAGAAAAGTGACTTATGACCATTTTTTTCACACTTACGACCATTGCGGTATCCTTGTGGTCAGGTGATCAAAATTCAGACACTTGGCAACTGGCTCATATTTATGACGGTCCCAGAGTCACATGATCCCCTTTTGCGACCTTCAGACAAGCAAAACCAATGGGGAAGCCCGATTCGCCTCACTGCCATGTGGCTTACTTAACAACTGCATTGTTTCACTTAACAACCGGGTGTGTGTGTGAGAAATGTCGCAAAACAGAGCAAAAGTCACTTAAGAAATAGGTAGCGTCGACGGGTTGGCATGGACTCTCAATTGGCTTGAAACAAAACATTCGGCAAAGCCCCGGGAAATAAAATATAGTAAGAAAATATATCAAAGGCAGGGAATAAAAGAAAGGAAATGTAATTATGTCCAGTTGATGTCCATCAGGACCTAGTCTAACATGATGCCTTCAGATAAGGAGGAAGACCAAGAAAGGAACTTTGCTAGAATCCAGCAACTAAACCACAGCAGATTCTGACCTCTTCCAAATGCATTTTCCACCCAACTCACAAATATATTGCGATTAGCAAAGGGAAGACCGAAGTACAAGACAAGACTGAATTATGGAAGACTGCTGAGAGCCTCTTGGATCCATCAAGATCAATCTATGAGAAGACCAGGAAATTAGGGCCAACTGTGCTTAACTGGGAATAGAGGCTGGTGCTTTTCAAGGAGTGATAAGGACTCTTAGGATTGCTAACATAATGCTCTTTGGAAGGGCTTTTGTTAATTTCCGTTGTGAAGATGTCCTGCTGATTATGTGTCATCAAGTCAAGGTTGACTCTTAGCAGCCACAAAGGTGGACCTTCTCCAGGAACTGGTTCCTAAAATTCTGATCCGATCCACATCTGGATGATATTCCCTTGCTGTCTAGGAGTATGTGCAAACTAGAATTGGAGATTATAACCCAGAAAATAAGCCTGATGTTTTAATTGCAATTAAAGACAAACAAGCATGTTTGTTTGGGAGGCCTGCATAAATAAATCCATGCACTATGTGACTTTCTAATGTGGTTTGTTTGAGTTTGGCTGGTATGTTATGTGAACTCAGTCCTGGTAATATTCCGCAACCATGCTATATTAAGCCGATAGCAAGCAGGGAGTTGAATCTCAGTATATTTGTAGTGTGTAGAGAAGGTGAAGGGAGATAAAACCAGAACTAATTATAACCAAGTGGATCATTTCACTAAAGAGACAAACGCAGATACCGGAGCAGAATGGCAAGTAGCTGTGAAACATTTTAATCAGCTGAAAGCAGCCGGCTTCAGCTTCTTCAAGGGAAGAATTTTAATCAATGCATGATGCACTTTTATTTTAACCAGTAAGGAGGAAAAGAGATTTCATCTAATGATGCAAAGCAATATATTCCAAATAGCTCAGGGCAATGCAACATTTGAAACTTTAAGGTGACTTGAAAGTAAGAAGCAAACAAAAACAGCGCGTTGTCCGAGGATTGGACATCAAGCAAGCAGAGCCTCAAAACCTGAGGTTCGTTTCAAGACCGGCCAATGGGGATTGGATGGATGGATTGGATTGAATTGAATTGATATTTTTTTCCTAAAGGCAATCAGAAAAACAAAATAACAGAGGTGTTCTAATCCAGTGGCCCCATCAACCTTTTGGACACCAGGGACTGATTCAGAGGTGGTATTCAGCCGGTTCAGACTGGTTCTAGCGTACCAGTAGTGGAAATTTTGACAAGTTCAGAGAACCGGCAAATACCACCTTTAGTTGGTCCCGCACACCCACCCACTCCATTACCTCTCCTATGTTCCATTGCAGAGTGGATTGCCAAGCCTTAGCTGAGCTAAAAAACAGGTCAGCTTGCATTGACTAGCATTGACAGAGATTGGTCTTTGAGCCCTGCACACACATGCAAAGCGCGTGTGCATAGAACCACACATAGAACTGGTAGGAAACAATTTGGAAACCCACCACTGGACTGGTTCCACGGAGAAAGATTTTTCCATGGACCGTGGTTTTGTGTGCTGCCTGCATCCTGTCCCATGGATGGGGCTTTGCTTGTTTGCATGGCCCGGTTGCTGGGAGGGTTGTGGACCCCTATTTTAGTCCAACGCCCAGGAAATCCTATACCATTTAACACAAATGGTTGTCCAAATCTGTTTTTAAAAGTCTCCAGGGTTGGAGCACACAACGGGAGGCAAGCTATTCCACTGGTTTATTGTTCTCACTATCAGAAAACTTCTCCTTAAATTGAGGAAAGAACCAAGCCAGAACTAAGGAGAAATTGCCTGAAAATGAGAACAACAAACCAATGGGAAAAAAATTGTCTACAGGAGTTGTGGGTGCTTCAACAACTTAAAAAAAAAAAAGATTGGGCAACCATTTGTCTGAAATGAGTTTCTTGCTTGAGGAAGGGGTTGGACTAGAAGACCTCCAGGGCCCCTTCCAATTTTGTTATTCTGATTGCCTTTGGATTGTGTGATGGGGGGGGGGCATATAAATTGAATTCAATCAATCATTTCAATTCAGTCAATCAATCAATCCCTATTGTCAAGCTTTGAGGCCCTGCTTGCTGACTGCTTTAGAAGAACTATTACATTAAAAGTAGCACCTCTTGGTGATATTTCCAAAATTTTTGATTCCTTCCAAAGCTAATCTCTATAATTTTATTATTGTAGGTTTGTAAGTGAACTCTTAAACTTATTTTTACCCCAGTTAGTATTTCATTAATGTGCTGTGATATTTGTTTTAAAGCTATGGGTGGTTCTAATTCAATTTTTGTTTGAACTGTAATTTTCTGCGTTATTATTATTTTTTACCATTGTTAATAAAGTTTAGGCATTGTAGATCAAATGGGTTAGGCACTGGTTTAATTACTGACTTCAGGGAATTACTGAACCTGTTGATCTACGTCTGTTTATTAAGTTGCATTTCATTGTCCTGGTTTCGGAGTCAAATATATTCAAATAAATATTTAATTTTTTTTAAAAAAACATGAGATATATGATGCAATTAAACCACCGCAACATTGGCAAAACAAAATCCAGTAAAATAGCAATTATAGCAGAATGCACCCATGAGTACTAACTGGCAGTCAGACTTCCAACTCTGATACTGTTAACCATTACTACTTCCAAGGTCTTTTCTACATACCATCCTCACCATTGGATTTGTTGAACCAGGAAGATCTTGGTTGGATAAAAAAAGAATCTAGTCTAATAATGCCTGTTCTGCAATCTGAAGCTGGTTGATCTTGGTTCCAATGTTGGCTACTTTCAGTTTTAACATTATTTCGGATCCCTTCCTATCCATTGCCATGGATTATTTATTGTAGGAAGTCAACCTTGATTAAGATGAGCCTGATTGGCTTGAATCTTGATTCATGTCCTACCATGTCCTACTTAGAGGAGAAATCCTTGGATTCCCAGTTCAGGAAAACTATGCACACACACACACACACACACAAAACCTGCAGAGGTGAGGCTATAAATCTTTTTCCAATAGAACCATTGGTACTTGCTAAATCGGTGAGATGTTTCACAGCCAATTTGCTAAGTTGTGTGCATTTTTAGACAAGGATGCAAGTGCCTGAAGTTTGCTCATATATATATATATATTTAAAGCAAAGGTGGTCAGGGGGGAAAAGCCATATGGAAAACAGATCTCACCACTCAACTTCGTTTTTGCTTTTTTCCCTTCACTTGAGCAGAAGATTTGTCTATTCCAAATGTGTTCTTCTTGCATGCAAACTATTTTAGATTTAAATCCAGCCTCGCAACTTTATAGCTGAAGAGGACTCCCGCTGTGGAAAGGGAAGAGGACAGATGGCATGAGATATTACCGTAATTTTCCTGACAAAGCAACTAAACAAACTATAGGAATAGTTCAGAACCCATCTCTCCATTGCTCTGTGGAAGGAAGTTTCACCGTCATCCAAGGAACCTCTCAGGCCAGGTTGGGGGCGATTGGGCATCGAGAAGGAATTAAAAAAAGACTAGCTACCCAAAAGGAAAATTGTATTGGTTTCAATCATCCCTGTTTAGTTTTCTCTCTCTTTTTTTTTGACATTCTCTTAAGAAAAGCCCCCCCCCCCCAGTTCAATATTAAAGAGTAGTAAATAGTAGTAAATAGCAGGGGTTCAGTATTTGAGGGTCTGCCACAAAGAAGAGGAGGGCAACCTGCTTTCCAAAGCACCCGAAGGCAGGACAAGAAACAATGGATGGAAACTGATCAAGGAGAGAAGCAACCTGGAATTGAAGAGAAATTTTCTTGCAGACCAATTAATCGGTGGAATGGCTTGCCTCAAGAAGTTGTGGGCACTTTGTCGCTGGAGGTTTTAAAGAAGAGATTGGACAGCTATTTGTCTGAAATGGCACATGAGCAGGCAGTTGGACTAGAAGACCTCCAAGGTCCCCTTCATCTATTCTATTCTAAATTTTATTTCTATTTCTATTTCTCTTCTCTTCTCTTCTCTTCTCTTCTCTTCTCTTCTCTTCTCTT
>NW_020769373.1:952669-964579 GCF_900518735.1 Pseudonaja textilis | reverse complement strand
TCTTCTCTTCTCTTCTCTTCTCTTCTCTTCTCTTCTCTTCTCTTCTCCTCTCCTCTCCTCTCCTCTCCTCTCCTCTCCTCTCCTCTCCTCTCCATTCTGTTCTATTCTATTCTGTCCAGATACTATTCTGATATAAACTGAGAGAGAATCCTACTTCATTTGGAAGGCCAAGGAATTCATCTGAAGCTGCTGCCCAGTTAGATTTTGTATTTGAGCAAATTGAAGGCACTTACCCATCAATTTTGAGCTAGATATGCTCATTGCAATAAGCCTTGAATTGTTCTGCATACTAAAAATACTCTGAGTCTCTTAATGATCACCATAAATCTATAGTAAAGGTAAAGTTGTCCAGTTGTGTCCAACTCTAGGGAACAAGGTTGAGCTCTTTTTATTAACCGAGGGAGCCAGCATTGTCCGAAGATATTTCTGGGGTCATGAGGCCAGGATGAGTATATGCTGAGGTGCACAAAATGGTGTTATTGTCCCATCAAAGTGCTACCTATTTATCTACTTGCATTTACAGGCTTTCGAACTACTAGTGTAGGAGATGACCAGGCTGAGCCTGAGGGAGGGGTTAAACATGTCATCAGTCATGAGTCCTTGCAAACCCACAACAGATCTAAGTCCAGGCCACCTCGAATGACTTCTTAATTTCTGCTCATTACCCTTGACCGTTTAGTAACTCAGAGTCTTGTATGTAGAGAGTTTGAGCTTGCAATAAATCTTCATATTCATTTGAACTGCCTGGATCTTCTGATGTCCCTGGTGTTTGGCAGCTAGGTAGGCAGGACTTGGGGTAGGAGGGGGAGCCCAGCCAGTCTCATGGTGCTCTGTTGTGTTTAGCTGGCAGCAGGTGTGGATGGCTGAGGAGAGCGAGGACTCAGATGAGGGGCCAGGACCATGAGGCAGTGGACTGCTGCCTTCAGAGATTGTGGGGGCTGGCAGCAGTGATGAGGAGATTCCCGAGGAGCCTGTGCCAAGTGCACTTGCATGAAGGATTGCTCATAGGAAAGAGCAGCTGCAGCAGCACGGGCGACTCGGGAGTAAGGCTGCAAGGTAATGGTCCCTCCCTCAAGAGGATAAAAGCCAGGTTTGAAGAACGCTCTGAAACTCAGCCTCGTGGACATTATAATTAGTATTTGAAAACTCTTGTAAACTATTTCTTATCTGTGGGTTTTTGGCAGCCTTGAAAAGCAACTTCGCAAGGCTCTTTCTTGTCGGACCTAATTAGTTGGAAGTGGCCTTTTATCTGTGAAGAAACAGAATTTGTGAATGAAACCTTAAAAGGTGGGGGCTGCTGCCTTTGTCTTGTGTTTGCTTTCTTGGAACCAGGTTGGGTCAGAACACAAACCCAGTTTGTCAGCTTTTCAGCTGACAAGCTCAGCATCTTTAACCACTGAGCCATCACGCCCTCTTATGAATCCATAATAGTGGTTAAACTGGGGAGCACGATGCACCGCCAACACGAAAACTCTTAAATTTTGTTTGCGTAACATCTCAGCAAACTAAATCGGATCTGATAAAATTGGAGTTGGAAGCTGAAGATTTGGGCTCTTTTATGGCATTGATGAACTCATCAGGGCTGAATTATAACCAAAGGAGAATTGAGACAGTGAACAAAACCAGGTGAGATTTATCAGGTACATTACCACGTATTATTTACCCCAAGTGACATTTTAACAGCATGGGAAAAAAATATGAAAAAGCTAATAGAGGATTTTCACAAAACCCATGTGCACATTTGGCCACATGCTGTTCCAAATACATAAATTCATGATTTGTCAATAGTAATGAGACGTGGAGTAGGAGGAACCTGCTGAGTTGCTTGCTTATTCCTAGAGAGAGAAGAATATACATGATTTAGGAGTTGTGAGCATTCACCTCTAAATGTATTCTTCAAGCTGTTTTTTCCCCCTCCTTGTTGGTTTGGACCTGAAATCGGTATTTTGGATTTCAATCTCCAGTATAAGGGAGAGATTTGGGAGTATATGTTCTGTCCATGAATACATGGATGCAGCCTGAGTTTTTCATCAGTTGGTTACTGAAAGAGTTCCCATTCTGCAAATGTCAGATATTATGATGTCTTTATGGCTAAAGACCAGAGGTGGTATTCAGCAGGTTCTGACCAGTTCTGGAGAACCGGTAGCGGAAATTTTGAGTAGTTCGGAGAACTGGCAAATGCCACCTCTGACTGGAGATTTTACAGTATCCTTCCACTGCCACGCCCACTAAGCCACGCCTACAGAACAGGTAGTAAAATATTTTGAATCCCACCCCTGCTAAGGACAGTCCTGATTTGCTACATAGATGGAGTGGGGGAGTAACTCAGAACTGTTACTGCATTTTCCTTAATGAAATCTAATGGCGGGAAGTAGTGAATTCACCTGCTGATAGAAAGGTAAATCACTGGGTGCTTTAAGGTATCTTCATCTCCTCTGCTTATGCGATCAAAAAATGGCCATCCAAAGTTGCTTGGAGAATCATGTATAGACTACATATCATCTCCTTTCTCCCTTCCTTTTTGACCTATTTTTTAATATAGAATAGAATAGAATTCTTTTATTGGCCAAGTGTGATTCGACACACAAGGAATTTGTCTTGGTGCAAATGCTCTCAGTGTACATAAAAGGAAAGATACATTTGTCAATAATCATCAGGTACAACACTTAATAATAGTCATAGGGTACAATAAGCAATCAAATCATACTAGAAAACAGTCAATATAAATCATAAGTATACAAGTGACAAAGTTACAATCATACAGTCACAAGTGGGAGGAGATGGGTAAAAGAAAGGAAGGACGGGAGGATTAATAGTAATACTAATAGTAATGCAGACTTAGTAAATAGTTGGACAGTATTGAGGGAATTATTTGTTTAGCAGAGTGATGGCTTTCGGGAAAAAACTGTCCTTGTGTCTAGTTGTTCTGGTATGCATCATTTTGAGGGTAGGAGTTGAAACAGTTTATGTCTGGGATGTGAGGGGTCTGTAGATATTTTCACAGCCCTTTTTTGGACTCGTGTAGTATACAGGTCCTCCATGGAAAGCAAGTTGGTAGTAATTGTTTTTTCTGCAGTCCTAATTATCCTCTGAAGTCTGTATCTAAAAGTCTGTGTATAGTCTGAAGTCTGTATAAAAAACTTTCATTTGATGAATTTACATGCAGGTTGCATGTCTTTACATAACACCCTAATAATGAGATAAGTACAGTTAGTTCTCAACTTATGACCACATGTGAGTCCAAGTTTGTCTAAGTGAGACCATTGTTAAGTGAGCTTCGCCCCCATTTTATGACCATTCTTGCACAGTTAAGTGAATCTGAGTTCTCACAAAAGGGGATCACTCTGCAACCGTCATAAATCGGAGTCAGTTGCCAAGTGTCTGAATTTTGATTGTGTGATCATGGGGATGCTACCATGGCTGTACATGCGAAAAATGGCCATAACTCACTTTTTCACTTCCATTGTAACTTTGAGCAGTGACTAAACAAACTGTTGTAAGGCAAAGATTACCTGTATAAGGTATAATGAAACTTCCCAAGGTTCAATTTTAGAGAAAGGTTACTTAGGCGTAAAGTTTGTCCTTATCATTTTAATGCACTTCCCAGAAAATTTGGTCTTATGGTTGTAGCTAGAGGTGAGATTTTCTGTCTTATCTCTCCGTTGTGCCCATCCCATTCCATCAAAGTTATCTTCCTAATAATCGCATTTACATTTGTCCAAGATCAACAAGGGCTTAATTCATAATTACATGTTTGGCTGTTTACAGTGGAAGTACCAGAACACAATGCAGATAGAAGGATCTGTGTTTGCAGATTAAAACAACTAGAAATGTGTATAATTAGGTTTACTAGCAGGTCTGATTAGGCTTATAATTGTAGTCTTATATAATTCATCAATTCAAATATTGGACTTCTGATAAAACAACATAGATATAGATAATACTGGCAAAGCTAAAACCACTTAGAGACCTTTGAACCTTGAAGTGGTGCGATTCAATTTTTTTTACTACCAGTTCTGTGGGCGTGGCTTGGTGGGCGTGGTGTGACTTGGTGGGCGTGGCGTGGCAAATACATTCAAAGTATGATAAAGATTCTAAAACAGAAGTTTTCTATGATAAACTGACTGATTTAGATAAGATTTTGACAGGTACTGATGAAAAGGTGATTAAAAAATTGTATGGATATTTATTAGAAATTAAACTAGAAGAAGAACAAGTTAAAGAAACTATGATTGCTTGGGGGAGGAATTTTGGATATGGGATTGATCTAGAGAAATGGCAAAAATTGTGGTCTCAAAATTATAAAATGACAATGTCAACAGCATATAAAGAAAATTTGCATAAGATGTTTTACAGGTGGCATTTCCCCCAACAAGAATATCAAGAATGTTCAAGAATAAATCCAAAAAATGTTGGAAATGTCATCAGACACCTGGCTCATATTACCATATGTGGTAGACTTGTGCTAAAAAATATTGGACTAAAATCCACATGTGGTTGGAAAAAATGACAAAAAACATATAGATTTGAAACCAGAGATATTCTTATTGGGAATTTTACCTGAAATATATAATAAAGACTTGAAATACCTGATAGTAAATGTATTAACAGCGGCTAGGATACACCATCACGGGGGAAATCATTAAGAAAATATTAGAATGTGCTGAAATGAGCAGATTGACATTTGAAATTAGAGAACAGGATGATAAATAATTTTATAAAGTTTGCGATCTATTCTATCAATGGTTAGACAATAAAGTATAGTAACAAAATATGTAGACTTTTAGAAAATACTAAATATATAAAGATGTATTTTTTCCTTATCATATCTACAAAATGATTTTAGGATAGATTTGGGATTATAATATGAATTGTCATAAAACAAATTAAGTAAAATATGATTATTTCCTAAATCATGAATGAATAAAAGTATAGTCAAATGATTGATTAATAATGATACCAATGTATTTAATATTGGATTGAAAATACGAGATCATCTACAATGTAATTGTAAATTGAAGACTACAAAATGGAAGCACAAAACAATTTGTAAACCAACTGGCACACTGTCTGTACATATATGGAAGATGGCCTGATGTTTTTATGTTTTGTTTGTTTATATTTGTTTTAAAAGCCAATAAATTCTTTTTTAAAAAACAATAAAGTTGCAAAGTTTAAAAACGCTGGAATAAAAGATTTCTTTTTTCAATCATTGCCTACACGGACAGATTAAAACAAGCATCACAGCAGACATTGTGCAAAAATGCAAATTTGCCAAAGTGTTTACGTTCTGTTGCCATGTTTTGCTGCGATTCTATTTAAGCACATTAAACCCCACAGAACCAAAGTACAGGAGTGAATTCCCTAAGGCGAGTCGATTTATCTCACTGAAAGTTTTCCGACTGCATGGTAACCGCTGTTCGAGATGTGGGGTTTTCCCTTGAGGTGGTTGGTGTCCTTTGTTGCAATTAACTTTCTGATTAATTTATTTTGAGAGTCAGTATGAAAACAACTGACAGGAGAATCAATCATTCAATAGTTTCTGGTCAAAAGAAACTATTTGATTTGCTGTACAGGTTGTCCTTGATTTATGACACAACTGTGCCCAAAATTTATGTTGCTAAGTGAGAAATTTTTTGTGAGTTTTGCCCCATTTTATGACTTTTCTTGTCACATTTGTTAAGCGAATCACTGACCTGTTTTCTTTTCTATTCTATTCTATTCTATTCTATTCTATTCTATTCTATTCTATTCTATTCTATTCTATTCCATTCCATTCCTATTTCTATTTCTATTTCTATTCTATTCTATTCTATTCTATTCTATTCTATTCTATTCTATTCCATTCTATTTTTATTCTATTCCCCTACCCTACCCTACCCTACTCTACTCTCTCTCCTCTACCCTACTGTTATGTTATGTTATGTTATGTTATGTTATGTTATTTTTTTAAAAAAAACAGCCAGTGCTAGACCTAGAGATGGGGATATTGACCCACTGATCATTGAATACCTTCTCTTATGGTCACAGTGCAACATTGCAGGCAAACTCTGCCCACAGCCTGGAGTTTGATCCTGATTGAGCTCAAGGATGCCTCAGCCTTCCATCCTTCCAAGGTCGGGAAAAACAAGGACCCAGATTGTTGAGGGCAATATGCAAATAATGCTTCTACATTGGTAAACCACCCAGAGACTGCTGGAAAGCGCTGTGGGGCAGCATATAAGCCTAAACGGTATTGCTATTCTCTTGTGCTAGCTTTCATTGTCTCGGGGTGGCTGAAGTCAATCACCTGCAGGAACCCTCCCCCTAAATTTGTGTTGCTGACTTACAACATGGTGTCCCTAATATTCCTGATCTTTAAATACATCCCAACCCAGCTTGCTAATGTGCCACTGGGTGTTATCACATGCGCCTAGAATTGAGCAGACTTTGTGGTTCGACCCTTAACAAAGGATGGGGGCGGGCAGCATGCTTCCTGTTTGTCCCCAATGCCTCTTCCTTAAGGCTGATTTGACCATGTGTATCCAAATGCTTTGACATGGCAGATCAGCACGCAACTACGATAAGTCCAATCTGCTAAAATGTGTACCCGAGAGCTGTGGAATGATGCCGTCTTGAGGTAGCTAAGGTTTTATTTTCTTTCTCAGCTTTTGAGAGCTAGCAGTGTTTTTTGATTTTTTTCCCTCTCCCAAGAGTTTCTTGTGTGCTAGACAAGAGAGTCAGCAGAATCAGTGCCAAGTTTGTTACATCTACCTACATTTGACAGCACTGAGTGGTGTCTAGCTATTTCAAGCTGTCCTTATCATTTGTAGATGTCAACACTGTTTTGCCTCATATGCTGTGTTTTTTCACTTGGCTTCAGAGGGCAAAGTATGTGTTTGTGTGTGTATATATATATGTGTGTGTGTGTGTGTGTGTGTGTGAGAGAGAGAGAGAGAGAGAGAGAGAGAGAGATGGGGAAAGAGAGAAATGGGGAGAGAGGGTGGGAAGGGTCTGGTAAGTGTCGAAACCACTGTCCTAGATGAAACCCACAGCATCTGGGAGTACATCAGTAAAACAGCACCCAAAAATGAGCTGCTGTGAGATCTTCCTTGGATGACTCCTCAGATTCTTCCTTAGAGGTTGCCTCACCTCAGAGGATGAGCTCATTCCTGGCACATCAGAAACTGGGTTAATTCATGACTCTGAATGGCCGGTTGAAAGAGATTAGTGGGAAGCTTCAGCTGGGGACAGCTTTCAGGGGTGGATGCTCAGTAAAGAGGAGGAGGAAGAGCTGCCTTCCCTGGTGGATCCGAGAGCATGCTGGGAAGAGAAAAGACAAGAGCAACGGAGATCTGCCGGGTTACTCTGTAGAAAGCCCTGCCCATCTTGATGGGATGCACCTGATAGCTATTTATCATAGCAGACAGAGGGAGGCATTGCTGGGAACAAGGTGCTTGGTTTCTGGATGTGTGTGTTTGTTCCTCGTGCTTCCTGCTGGATTTTGGAAACTCTGAACTTCTCTTGCTAAGTGAACTTCTTGTGGGTGTATTTCAGTTTGGCCTGGTGGATTAAGTTTGTTTGGTGGACTTATTTGTTGGAACAACTTTCCATTGTTTTATGAACTATTGGCCATTGTCTTGTGGGCTGACCTCGGTCTGCCAGTGGCTGGATTTATTTGGGACAGTTCTGAGGCTGGGTGAAGGGAATAGAATAGAATAGAATAGAATAGGATTCTTTATTGGCCAAGTGTGATTGGACACACAAGAAATTTGTCTTGGTGCAAATACTCTCAGTATACATAAAAGAAAAGTTACATTTGTTAAGAATCAAGAATCATAAGGTACAACACTTAATAATAGTCATAGGGTACAATAAGCCATCAAATAATACTAGGAAAAAAAATGATATAGATCTTAAGGATACAAGTGACAAAGTTACAGTCCCACAAGTGGGAGATGATGGGTGATAAGGAGTGATGAGAAGATTAATAGTAATAGTAGTGCAGACTTTGTAAATAGTTGGACAGTTTTGAGGGAATTAGTTGTCTAGCAGAGGGATGGCGTTCGGGGAAAAAACTGTCCTTGTGTCTAGCTGTTCTGGTGTGCAGTGCCCTATAGCGTCGTTTTGAGGGTAGAAGTTGAAACAGTTTATGTCCAGGATGTGAGGAGTTTCTAAATATTTTCACAATATTTTTTTGACTCATGCAGTATACAGGTCCTCGATTGAAGGCAGGTGGGTAGTAATTGTGGCTGGATTGATTTGGGACAGTTCTGAGGCTGGGTGAAGGGAATTGCTGGGTAACATCCATAAACTCTCTAAACCACACTTATGTGTGTGAGTGAATGGGGCAGTACAGCTGCTACGAGGGTGCCTGAGGCAGCAGCAGACATAGGAGGGAAACCAAGAAGACCCCTCTTCTGGCAAGACAAAACCCTGCATGGGATATAGATCCACAAATAGCTGAGGTGGTACACACTGGGGAACCTTACAATGGACTGGAATGGGCAGGATTAAAGGACAGCACTAGGCATCAGTCATAGTGAAGCAGTTGAAAAATTACACATAAAGCATTTTTTATATTTAGCAAAATATAAAGCTTAGCAAAATATGAAGCTTTGCTTAACATAATCTTGTGCAAAACCACGAAGTTGCTGAACTAAGGAACTAGCCATTTTCCAGTAAATAAGGGTGGTTATGGAAAATAACAGATGGTGTAAGATAAAATGAATAATAGAATATACTTCTTCTTTTTGGTATATATGTTATTCTCCTTTTATGGTATAGTTTAATATAAGTAACGCCCCGGGCTAAGCTGAGGTCACGACATGTATAAAAGTGACACCTCAGGAAGAGCCGGGGATTTCAGAATTTGCCATGCTAATGCTCTGAACCTTGTGCGCAAATAAAACCTGTATTCTCCAACCTTTCGTGGTCTTGTGTCCTTATTTGGAAGCAAGATTTGCTGCAACAATAGCAGCACAACAACAGGCACTAAGCACCAGCTCCAGAGAACAGGGGTCTCCCATACTAGACAGGACCCAAAGTACAAACTGTTCAGAGATGCCTCAGTCCAACACATAGTGGCAAGCTGCAAGCTGCAGGCAGCAACAATATACATTGAATAGCACCATGTAGCTGGCATGGTATACAGAAATGTACACAACGCACCGTCTCTTGGTCTACCCTTCTCAGTCCAGATAAGAGAACAACAGAGTTGGAAGCGACCTTGGAGGTCTTTCTATCTAACCTTCTCCTCAGGCAGGAAACCCTATATGATTCCAGACAAATGGTTGTCCAATCTCTTCTTAAAATCTTCCAGAAGTTCACAGCTTCTGGAGGCAAGGAGTTCCGCTGGTTAATTGTTCTCACTGTCAGGAAATTTCTCCTAAGCCCTAGATCCAGTGGTGGGATTCAGCCAGTTCGCATCAGTTTGGGAGAACCGGTTGTTAACTTGCTGAGCAGTTTGGTGAACCGGTTGTTGGAAGAAATCATTAGGGAGAGAGCAGCAGAACTAAGATCCTGTGTGCCTTCCCGATCCAGACAGACATCTCAATGCAGACAGATCCCTTCTTAGCCTTGAAAAGAATCAGATCGCTGCAGTTCCTGCTCCAGAAAAATTATGCTGGAACCCTAAAACTGTCCTGCCAAATTGGAAGGAAGGATGTTTTTCAGAATTTACACATCCTCAGGAATAGGCAGCACAAACATACAGGTTCCCTAGATGCAAAATAATTTCTGAAACATGTTTCAGAAACATGTTTCAGGCCTCAGGTTAAACATATTTTCACATATTGTGGGGTGTTAGTGACTATTCTTTAAATGGCTCTCGCATTCCCCACCCACCCGCTAATTTTTTTTAAATTTTTTATTTTGGTGTATTTCATTTTATGGATGGTTGGCTTGAAAGAAGAAAGATGCAGTTTTCTTCCCTTTTGCAGCCCCAAAGGTCTTTTTCTACTTCATTAAAAATGAATTGATCACCCAACGCCTTTGCATTGTTTCCCTCCTTGTGATATTCAGATACCACTGTTTACCCCACAACAAAGTAGGTGGGTGGAGGAAAAAAAAAACCCACCCTACATTAGCCTTCCTAAAAATTTGCAGCTCACACGTGACAGCCTAGCTTCTTACTATTCATAACTTGGCTCGCATATTTTTTTATTAGCCTTGTTATTACAATAGAAAATTGTTGGAGTGAAAAGGATGGTGAAATTTGCAGCAGAAGCTATCATATTTTTTTTTTCCCCAGGGTATTATTGTTTTCTTTCATTTGTCTAGGGTGGCAAAAAGCCTTTGGTGGAGGCAGGGAAGTAAAATCACAGAAAAGAAGGTTTTAGAGAAATTGGTTGCGCAGTTTCTTAAACGTTTTCTTCCATTCCAAAAGAGTTTTTCTCCCTTATTTCTAGGGTGCTTCAGGATTTCTTATTATAAATTATGTTAATTAGGCAGCAATGTCTCATTAATTATGTTAATCAGTTGGTTAAATTATATAAATTATGCTAACGAGATAGGCAGGTTACAAGACCATATTATATTTTTGGGTTGAAAATTCCTGTTCACTGCCCAGCTAAATTAGGCTGATTTATTATACAGTGGGTTGCACTTTTGATTATGTTAATTAGGCTGATGGTTTATTACAAAGTACGCTAATTAGGTAGGGGAATCACAAATGGGGGAAAAATTAATCAATTATTGTTGTCCTTTTCTTAACTATGTCGACATTGTCAATTCAGTTTGGGATATTTGAATATCAATTCTTCTGTGGTTAATGCCACAAAGCAATAAAGAACAATTGCTTTGTGATATTTTATCTTGGGATCCAATGAGGATAATGTCTGCTTTGGTTTTAGAATAGCTTACCGGCATTAGTTAAGTCTCTTTATAAGTAGAATGGATTAAAATTATATAGATATAGATATAATATAGATATAGATATGTTTTCTTAAGTTTTCGCGGGTACTTACATGTATGGTATTCAGCTTTGCTCAGGTATTTTCCCACGTCATTATAGTTGTGCTTTTAAAGTTGTAGCAACATTTCGGCAGAATCTCATCTGCCACAAAACAGAAGCCTGAGGTGGGAAAATTCCCAAACAAAGCTGAATACCATATATATATATATGGTATTCAGCTTTGTTTGGGAATTTCCATATATATATGGTATTCCATATATATATATGGAAAAATAAAGGTGCCATCACCTGCCCTTCCTAGTATGACACTACTTTTAATTTTTGTTTCAGGGGGAAAAGGAGAATGAAACAGCAGAAGAGAGCAAGAATTAGACAAAAAGAACCCCACAATAATAAGAAAGAAAAAAAGATCTCAGCAAGTTGAGTTAGTTTAATCCTGGCTTGGCTTTGAAAGGAAGCCTAATGACTACTAGGATGAAAGAGTTCCACCTAGGGAATATTGGACTCGGAAGAAACTGAGTAGAAAAAGTACGAATGCTTTTGAACTTCTGTGTTGGGGAAGACTCCTGAGAACGCTAGGAAAACAAACAAATGGATCATAGAACAAATCGGTTCACCATTCTCACTGGAGGCACAAAGGACCAGGTTTAAATTATTTTGTTTCAGACAAATTATGCAAAAAAAACCCCCCAAAACACCCCAGATTCCTGGAGAAGTCCATAATGCTGGGAGAGAAGTGATAAAAAAGAGAGAATGACCAGTGGGAAGGTGGAGGACCTCAATGGCAGAACAGATGGGAGGTGCTGTGGGGCAGACTTTGGGGCCAGGATGGGGATAGAAAGTAGGTTCACCTTGTGGTTGACACCTATTTAATTGCACATAGTTAGCCTTGATTGGAGATTCCAAAAATATCGCAGAAGGTGGTGATAGATTGGCAAATCATTCCCAAGAAATGTTGTGAAATGGAGATCCTTCCTTCCTTCCTTCCTTCCTTCCTTCCTTCCTTCCTTCCTTCC
>NW_020769373.1:934926-945121 GCF_900518735.1 Pseudonaja textilis | reverse complement strand
ATCTATCTATCTATCTATCTATCTATCTATCTATCTATCTATCTATCATCAGCATGGCAAATTCAGGATTGTTGATAATGGAGAATTGTGGGATATCAGTGCATTTTGGAAAATAGTGGTCAGGTAGCAAAATAACCCTGCAGTTCATGTCAACTTGATTAAGAATCCTCCTTTATCTTTTTGAAAAATTGCAGCTTTCTTTCCCTAGTGCTAAAAGAAGCAATTTCGTTAACACTGAAGGATAACTATTGGTAATCCTAAGTAACATCTACTCAATATAGTGTTAGGATTGGATTGTTCCTTGCAGATGTTCAGTGATATTTTTTAACCACTAGAAGGAGCTGTGGTATAACCTCCCCCTGTCCTGTCCTACAAATTCCTCTTTTAGCTTTAAAAATAAGAAAGAGAGAGAGAGATGACAGAGTGAAAAGTCAAACAAACAAAATACAATTGTATTCTAAAATGCCTAATTGTGCAGATAATCATGTCCTTCTTTCCTTTGAAAAATATTTTTGGCTTAACAGCAAAGGTAGCTTGGGTTTGAAAAATCAAAAATCAAGGGTGTTTGGAACACCTTGGAGGCATTTGATGAAGTTAATTTTGGGGCGATGATGAAGCTCAATGGCCGAATGCCTGCTTCATATCTGTGTTTCTCCATCTCATCAAATTTAAGATGGATGGACTTGAGTTGACGTCCACCTGCCTTAAAATGGCTTTACACACGAAAGGCTCTGAGTTCAATCTTTGGAATGTTCAGGTAGATTTAGAATTATCCTTGTTTAAAATTTCTGGAGGCCTAATGTGGATTAGAATATAGATAAGCCTTCCTCAACCTTAGGTGTTAGCTGTAGGTGTTAGGCTGCTGTGTGGCAGTAAAGTTCTAACACCACTTTATGAAGTCTTCGTCAGACCTCTCTTGGAATACTGCATCCAGTTCTGGTCACCAGAATATAAAAAAAGATGTTGAGATGCTGGAAAGAGTGCCAAGAAGAGCAAAAAGAATGGTTAGGAATCTGGAAGGCTGGAGGCTAAAACATATGAAAAATGGTTGCAGGAATTGGGCATGTCTAGTCTAATGAAAAGGAGGACTACGGAAGACATTATAGCAATCTTCCAATAATTGAGGGGCTCCAACAAAGACAAGGGGCTCAACCTTTTTTCCAAAGCGCCAATGGCAAGATAAGAAACAATGGTTGGAAACTAACCAAGGAGAGAAGCATCCTATATGATGGGGAAATTTCCTAAGGGTGAGAGGAATCAATCAATGGAATAGCTTGCCTTCAGAAGTTGTGGGAGCTCCATCATTGGAGGTTTCAAACAGAGACTGGACAACCATTTATCTGAAATGGTATAGGGCCTTTTCCTTGAGTGGGGGCTTGGATTGGAAGACTTCCAAGACCCCCTCCAATTCTATTATTCTATGTTCAGATAAAGGATTGGACTCAACTGGATTTCATTATGTCATCTTTGGGCTTACTCAGAGCAACGGGGAGCGGATGGCCGTCTATGATTTAAAAGAGTTCTACAACAAGAAGAAGGTTGGATTAAATGACCACTCAGGTTGCTTCCAACTCCTTCCATAAAATACTTTGCTACTGGAATAACCACTCATAGAGGTAGGAGTATCCATGATATATTGTTTGTTGAACCTTCATTACTGATTCCTGTTTTATGAAGGTGTTGACCTTGTAATAGCTTTATCATGATCATTCCTTGGCCAGACTCCAAACATAGCAGGATTTCTATTAACCTCAAGGAAAAGAGTGAGCCAGAAGCCTAGGTTTTATGAGTTAGAAAAACAGTTAATTCATTGTCACTGCATCACAGACAGTAGAGAAGTTTAGTACTTTAGTTCGGCAATAAATTAAGTAATAAACCGTTGCCATTTGCCAATGGGAGTATAAACATAACCATGGAAAACAATGGAATAAACTGGTTTATGTGCTGCATATGAAATCCTTAAAGTGCCAGGCACAATAAAAGTAAAGGTCATATTTAATAAGATTATTTCTGTTGATAATCATTAAGCTGGAGAAAGTGCAGACTCCTGCTAAACAAATCAGAGCAAGAATCCATTCAGCTTATGACACTGAGAATGGATAGAGGCTCTCTTAACAAAATAAGCCATAACTCAGAAATTCACAAATTGTAGCCTACCAGTTGGAATGCAGCCCTTCAGATACACATTCCTGGCAAATATTTGATGATTTCCCCCAGTCTTAAAAGAAGAAAAACAAAACCTATATTCCTGCAGGTATTTATTCATTTATGAGTTCTATAGACAGACCGAAACTTTGTGGGGATTAATGGGAGCTTCTGAGCAGTCTCTAAAGGCAGCCCCATTTAAAATGCATTGGAATAGTTTAAATTGAAGGTGGCTTCGGCACGAGTGACTTTGTAAAGAGCCTTCTGATCCAGAAGGGGATGTAACCAGTACCCAGAATTGATCTGTGCAAAGGCTTCCTGACCACGGACCTGAGTAGGACCTGAGAATCCATGAGGATCCTTAAAAGACATAGTAATTCCTCCTAGAGTTGCACCATTTGGACAAAAGCTAAGGATCACTGTGACCAGCAAATTAAACCACTCCGTGTGATAAGCTTGTGTCTGCGCTTGGTCTTCTGTATCCAAACAATTACAGCCTCCAGGTACAAAGACTGAACCATTAGCATCTCCAACTCCACCACCGTCATCATCATGTATTAAATTTATATGCCACCTAACTCCCAGAGCTCTAGAGCCTCATAGATGTTGGATAATAGTAGAGCAAGCCTCAAGCGTTGTGAGAACTATCAAAACAAGGGACTTGGCTGGATTTCTCCCTGTTTACCAATATTGACTGGAATTGCCTCGGAAAAAGGGGGAAAGAGGAGGAGACCCACTATAAAGCAATGCCCCCCCCTAGTAGGTCCAACCCCGGGGGGTGATCCAGAAAACTGTCATGATTGATGATGTGGAAAGCACCTGAGAGGTGAAGGAGGACCAAGAGCACATCATCTTTAACTTGGTCCTGCCAGACATCACTGATAAACGCAACCAATGCTATCACAGTGTTGTATCCAAACCAGAGGTGGTATTCAGCAGGTTCTGGAAAACCAGTAGCGGAAATTTTGATTAGTTGGGAGAACCGGCAAATCCCATCTCTGACTGGGCCCACCTCATCTCTTCTCTGCCTCCCGAATCCCAGCTGATCGGCTGGGTCTTCTTTTGTTGCCCTGCACAGGAGAACGCAGCTGGAAAGCAGGTTAGTGGGGTGGGGAGGGAATGGGGATTTTGCAGTATATCCTTCCCCTGCCATTCCCACCAAGCCACGTCCTCAGAACTGGTAGTAAATACTTTTGAATCCCACCACTGATCTAAACCTAAACCCAACTGAAAGAGGACCATGAAATCTACTATTTCCGGGTCCACATGGAGTCGCTGCCTTGCCAACAGTTATTTTATTGACAGAGCCCCCAATTTCAATTATTTTAGGCACATGCAACCATTCGTTCCCACAATGATGCCTAGTTGACCAAATTTTTGTCATGAAGTCACAGTTGTAGGTTTGCCCCTCCATACTTGGACTGCAACATGGCACACAAGTATCTTGTGGGGGTGGAGTTTGTTGTAACATCACAACCATCACACAATTCCTTTCTAACTTTCCATTGGATTAGATAGAATAAAACTCATCCTTTCACTAGAATATTGGGAATTATACCACATTGGAAGGAAAAATAGGCTACCTGGTGGTATTTGTTTTTAAGGAACCCAGGTGCACCAAAGCAAATTTGCAAAAGGATTCTGCTAAACACTGTCACTTCAGCTAGGTTTAGAATGCCAGCTCTCTTGGTATAGACATTCATTAATTAAACATAATATTAGTTTACATAATCTCTTTCTAAACATATTATCTTCAAGCTGGCCCGAAGCTGTCACTTCCATTTAATTCCTAAGGAACACTTAGCAACAATATTGAAGACAACTTGGGGAGAGCAGAAAGACCCTGAACATTCACAAAAGTGCAAGACCAAATGTAACATTTTGACAATGCAAGTGAAATAAATCAATAGGTCCATCTTGCAGGATTTTTTTTTTTTTACATATTTGTAAAACATCTGAAACACAAAGAGTAATTGTAGAACTAATTGCAGATGATCTTGAGTTTGCCCATGCATAGAAGATGAATTTGTAAGGAGGAGATGAAATCGAATCTTTCTCCCCTATGAATTTACAGGTAATCCTTGGCTTACCACCATAATTATGTCTGGAATTTCTGTTGTATATTGGTACGGTTGGAAAACAAGTCATCCTTTAACCAGACCCATTTGTTGTGACTATTTTACACTGGATGTTAAGTGACTCACATGGTTGTTAAGTGAATCCAGTCTTCCCCAATTGATGCTGCTTATTGGAAACCAGCTGGGAAGACTGCAAACCACGATCATGTGAACTCAGGATGCTGAAATTGATTGTAAATGTGAGCCGGTTGTCAAGCCCCCAAGTTGCGATCTTGTGACTGTGGGAAAAGTGCAACTGTCATGAGTGGGATGACAGCTCATAAATCCCCTTTTCCCCAAAGCCATTGTAACTTGGAGCTGTTGTTAAATGAACAGTTGGAAGTTGAGTATGACTTGAACTTTCTGTGTGAATGTTCTCATTCCATCACAACAATCTCTCTTTCCCATTCTCAGACCTGAGGGTTTAGATTCAAGGAAACATTTATCATATGAAATCACTGACTGTGTGAACATTTCTAATTTGTTTTGGATTAAGAAAAGGCAGCAGTCTGTGATATAATATGTTCTCTCCTTCCCATTAAATAATTCCTTTGGATAAATAGACCAAACCTTCAACCATTATCCCTTCGTGACGGGAACTATCGTTTTTAACATTCTCTTCCCCTTTCTGGAGCCAGAGCAAGCTGAGTTGTAATATCTCAGATCTTGAATAATGTCAGGTGAGGCTCCATTCAAAATCCAAGAAAGACACCCTTAGACTCCATTGTTATAGAGAAAAGGACTTTTACTGGAAATCAACTGGTAGCATCAAAAGAATTCAAGATCTGAGATATTAGGCGCGAAAATCACGTATACAAAGTTATGGCAATGTTCCCACCCACAATAGTTCAAACTTCAAAGAGTCCATCCAATCTGAGATGTGTATAATGTCATGTGAGGCATCTTCAGGTGGTGATGCAGACATTTGGCCATTAACCTTGGCCTGGTTAGATAAGATGATGCGGCTGCACAGTAAGTAAGTAAGCATAAACAATAAAGTTTTCCCCAAGTGTTACAGTTTACTCTCTAAAACCTTTAACATTCTTCTCCCCACCCACAAAGCCCAATTTATCCTCCCTCCCCACATTACTATGGCAGTTGGAAAGACAAGCAGAAGAATGATTCTTGAAGGCTGACACATAGATTTCACAGTTGCCTGGAACTTTTTATGCAATTCAGTGTTAAATCAAAATGTTAGAAATTCATCCTTCTACCATCCTCTTTTTTAAAAAATAATAATAATAATAATTTGTCCACAGATCACTGCAGTTCATCTCAAGTTCTGGCAATGCTATCTATTCTTTGCTAGAATAACGCTATTTTTTTCCTTCTTTTCTTTCATCGTCTTTTTCTATACATGCATCAATGAAACGTGGCCAAAACCAAATCAACGTGATTTCACTATACAAAGGTCATTCATTCCTGCGTAGTGTTTTATTAGTGGGCAGGAACACCTCACTACAACACCACGCAAAAGGAATCAATGTGGAAGCATATTAAGATGGTTTTTGCTGCGGTGTTTTATTCCTGCCCTTACGTACATTGTCGCTTAAAAGGAACATAGAGTGAATAATATTTAGAAACACAGAAAGCTGATGGCAGAAAAAGACCTTCTAGTGGTCCTCTGAGATTTTTTTGTTATTGTTTAAGCTTGAATCTTTCATTCGATTCACAGTCTGGGATTGGTTAAAAGCTTAGCAGTTCAAGTCCTAACCAAGGACCTAAGAGCTGTTTAAGGTAGCGTCTTTTTGAGTATATAGGCAGGTCCAAGTAGGGTGATATTTTGCAAAGTTAGGATATTCAGGTATAATAAGTTCAAAATTTCCATGCATCTAGACAACCCTCTGTGGTGCAGTGGTTAGAGTGCGGTACTGCAAGCTACTTCTGCTGCAGCCAGCTGCCTGCAATTTGGCAGTTCGAATCTCACCAGGCTCAAGGTTGACTCAGCCTTCCATCCTTCCGAGGTGGGTAAAATGAGGACCCAAATTGTTGGGAGCAATATACTGGCTATGTAAACCACTTAGAGAGGACTGTAAAGCACTATAAAGCAGTATATAAGTCTAAGTGCTATTGCTATTGCTCCAACAGCTCCTATTAATATTGGTATAACCATTGATTTCATCCTCCACTGTCACTCAACTTCAATTGGCAAAACACGATATTTTGTCATATTTTTTTCTAGCTGTTTCTCTTCAATTCATGCATCACCTTGTATTGCAATATCAACCAGACATTTTTCTTTTCCACAACGGTGATGTCAGGTGTGCTGTGGGCCAGTTATTTGGATCTGAAAGTCCCACCAGATCTTGACCTGCTCATTTTCAAGAACTTTGTCCATTTGGGGTTCCCCATGATTTATTTTTGCTGCATTCGAACCCAGACTGCTGGCAAACTGCTTCCAACGTATGGCTTTGTATGATTTTAATTTCAGATGATGAATATGTGTTTATCCCAAGCGTTGTCAGCAAAGGAACTGGAAGGGCCAAAGAAACACGATCCAATAGGCATACTCCAATTTCAGAGTTTAATCTATTTCCCCCTCCCCCCTCAATGGCACTCTGAGAGAAGCCATCTGAGAGGCAGGATGACCTGAATAACAGGAAACACCCTCCCCCAATAACAGAAATCCTCTTAGCCATAATATTAATGTCTTTATCATACAGTGGAAGGGAGACAGAGGCTGACTTACAAATTAGTCATACTATCCTCTGCCCTGGAGCCATCTCTCTCTTTGAGGGATTCGATGCTGATGCAGACAGAGGAGTGTGTGTGTGTGTGTGTGTGTGTGTGTGTGTGTGAAAGAAACTCAGGGTAGGTGGGGAAAAAAGTCCTCCCTTTGATCATCCCTTTCTCCTGTCTCCTGTCTCCTGCAGTGACACGCAGCACGTCGGCTGGCATGGTTGAAATTGTAATCCTGGATGTGCAGTTGATGAGTAGATTGAACAGCAATAACTCGAGCTTATTAAATCTACCAAAGAGAGTCCATGGGGGGGCCCCTGTGCAGAGGAAATGGGGCGTCATAATTGTTAGGGCTAGGGGAGGAAGTGGGGAGGGGAGAGGGCAACGAGGAGGGAGGCTGTGCAACCATAGAGTAGAATTGTAGTGTATTACGCCGAAGGC
Source organism: Pseudonaja textilis (assembly GCF_900518735.1). The sequence continues at coordinate 937,739 of NW_020769373.1, read as the reverse complement.
TGAACCTGTAGAATTTGGCTTGACAGGGGGAATAATTTAACATGCAAACTTTGGTTGTTGGTCTGCCTTTTTTTTCAGGTGGGTTGTCTTCTTGACTTTTGTTTCATGTAAGCAGACGGAGAATAGAGATACCCAGGGTGTTATCTAAATTAAGCAACAACTGGTTGTGATGTACACTCCATCATTTTAGCATCTTCCCGCCTGTCTGTCTACCCGTTGATTTTCTCATCAAGTTCCCACTGGCTTGTCCACCCCTCCATCTTCTCAGCATCTTCTTACATCTTTCACTGATCTTCTGGTTGGCCCATCCCCCAACTTCCCATGTCTTCCAACCGTCTTGCCTTTCTTCATGTTTTTCAGGGTTTGCCCTTTGCTGCAGAAATGTTTTTTGGGCCAATGCTGCTGATCTTCTCAGGGTCTATTTGGATCGTGTCACTTTTTGTTCTTACTGAAGACACTGAGATCTTTTCAGTGATCTACTTGACTGCAACTCAATTTCCCATCCAACCTTCCATCTTCACTTATACCTTTTTATTCATTTTAAGTGCAGAATGAGGAAATATGGGATTTAACTTTGGAAAGAAAACAATAACTGATTCCACTGGAAACACATCGAACCAGCTAGATTATATCTCTGGTGACAACCTTTTTTTTAAAAAAAAAAAAATCAACTAATGGCAAATCAATAGTAAAAGCATTGACTAAATTATAGGAATAGACATCTTTGGAAGCGATCAATCATCTTCTCGTTAATGGGCAGCCGGATGAAGCTGATTGTGTTTCCCCAGAGTAGAATAGCTCATGTAGGCTACTTTGATTATTTACATTGACTTGAGTTTCTCCTGCCAGGTTGTCTGGAGAATTTATCATACTTAGGCTGGGGTGGTGCATTAAAAAGTTTGGATATGCTGATACTGTCTGAACCCAATAAATCCTTTTTAGTAAGACGCTTATGTACTTGATCTGGATATAAGCATACATTCAAGTAGTCCTCAAATTACAACTGTAACTGAGCCTGGGATTACTGTGGTAAATTGAGGCACCCAAACGACCTTTTTACCTTGTTATCTTTTTGTGAAATACTGGTAGCTCTCAACTTAAAATCTGTAATCCCAGAGGTGGTTTCCTGCCCCCCAAGAGGCAAATGGATTTTCTGGAAGTCCAGTTGTCTCTTGAAAAAAAGAAAAGGAGGCAGGACAGCACCTTTGGGGCTATCATGATCTGGATGACTGCGAATCTCCATAGACATTTCAATCCGTCATTGAGTCTGGAATTAGTGTGGTAAATTCAGGCACCCAAATGAGCTTTAAAAAAAAATCTTGTTACCTTTTTCACAGTGCTTGTTAAGCGAACGCTGCAGTCCTTAAGTGAATGTGGAGGTCAGTAAGCAAATAAAGTTCAATGAACGATGAATGGGTGTCTGTGGATGGACACTGGCAAACAACGCTTGGAATTTTTTTTTTACTACCGGTTCTGTGGGTGTGGCTTGGTGGGTGTGGGAGGGGAAGGATACTGCAAAATCTCCATCCCCTCCCCACTCCACTAACCTGCTTTCCAGCTCCGTTCTCCTGGGCAGGGCAACCAAAAAAGACCCAGCCAATCAGCTGGGACTCTGGAGGCGGAGAATAGATGGGGGTGGGGCCAGTCAGAGGTGGGATTGGCCGCTTCTCTGAACTACTCAAAATTTCCACTACTAGTTCTCTAGAACTGGTTAGAACCAGCTGAATACCACCTCTGCTGGAAACCACCAACAACAACAACACAATTACAAATATGGTCATGTGACCACGGAACACCACAACTGATGGTCAAGCTCACCTACCTGACATGTGGTCATGTCACTGCAAGGGCCCATGACCTGTTACGACTCCTCGGGGTGTTTTACGGCCCTAAAGCACCTGTTCTGTGATCGCCATAACTTCAAACAATCGTAAAATGAGGGATCATTGTGAGGACCGTATGTACCCCGGCCAGGCACTCCCACAGGGAAGAGTTCCATCCACAGTTCTTTCACCAGACCAATTTTTTAAACTCCCTGTAATCAAAGAGGTGGCTACTTTGGAAGGACCGGATGAATCAGAAACAAAGGACGAATCTCCCATTGCCAGATGGTCTCTGACTGGCAGCAAAGCTCCTATTTTGCAAGGGCTCCTATTACTACGGAGCCAAACAATCCTTGAAACAGGCTGGTTCTCTCTGGCGGTGGAGTTGCTATGTCATTGTTGGCATGGATGCAAGAACAACTCACTCTTCGGCATTGCTGTCATTTTGGCTCTCGCTTCCTGCAAAGGAAGGTGATGCTCAGTGGCTTCTCTCTCTCTCTCTCTCTCTCTCTCTCACTGTATTAATTAATTATAGGACATATATCAAGTCGCCTGCCTTTCTGTTCATAAAGAACATGACAGGGAGCCCATAGTTAAAACAAGGCATCCAGATGTAAACTAAATCTGTAGCTCACAGACATACACAAGAATGCCCGTGCAGGAAGATCCAGCATAAATATTGCAATGTGAAACATAAATCCTGTAACAAATGTGTATTTATTTATTGCAGTTCTCTCTCCCTCTCCCTCTCTCTCCCTTTCTCCCTCCCTCCCTCTTTCTGTCTCTCCCTCCATCTCCCCCTCTCTCCCTCTCTCTCACCCTCTTTCCCTCTCCCTCCCTGCTTCCCCCGTCTCTGTCTCTGTCTTTCTCTCTCCCTCCATCTCCCTCTTTCTCCCTCCATCTCCCTCTCTCTCCCTCCCTCCTTCCCTATGTCTCTGTCTCTGTCTTTCTCTCTCTCTCCCTCCCTCCCCCTCCTTCCCTTCCCCTCCC
>NW_020769373.1:902766-925306 GCF_900518735.1 Pseudonaja textilis | reverse complement strand
TCTTTCTTTCTTTCTTTCTTTCTTTCTTTCTTTCTTTCTTTCTTTCTTTCTTTCTTTCTTTCTTTCTTTCTTTCTTTCTTTTCTCCCCCTTGCCTATCAGGATTTCTTGAGATTGCTTTTGTTTGAAACACACTACATGATAAACACTCAAGGCAATCTAAGTGTTATTATAAAACAAAGATAATTCATCTTCAGCTTGAATGGCTTGGGGCAGGAGTATATCAAGGAATGCCATTTCCTAAATGTATTTTCCTGGACACCCTGATAATTTCTAGAGACCCTCTTCCAGCAGGTGCCCCTACTGATAGGGCCATCTGGGCTAAAAAAAACCCTCTATCTCTGTTGCCATTTAGTGGTCATCTGGATGTTTGCAGCCCCAATCTTGTAACTCCACCTTCCAAGGGAAGTTAGGATGGTGGCTAGAGGGCAGAAGATGCTATTTTGGGGTGTGTGTGTGTGTCTGTTTTTAAAAGTGGCCTTTCCCCAAAGGAATCTGGCACCTCCTTGGTATATTTTCCTTGGTTCAGTAAGCTTTTACTTTCCAGGGAGAGGTCAAAAACTGCTTTAGGAAAAGAATGCAGTGATGGGATTCAGCCAGTTCACACCAGTTAGGGAGAACCGGTTGTTAACATTCCGAACAGTTTGGTGAACTGATTGTTGGAAGAAGTCATTCGGGCGGAGAATCAGTTGTTAAATTATTTGAATCCCACCACTGACTACATGGAATTATTTCATTGATCTTCTCCTCAAGACACATCAATGAATTTGATACTAGGATTATACATGCTTAGGAAATGGTTTAGAAGTGCTTCAGATCTCACCTAGTTGTGAGTCAACAGATTTGTTAAAGAAGCCAGGTTATAATATAATTATGTACTGTATAATTATATAATACTCAGTGCTGTGTGTTAAAGAAACCGACTGTTTTCCTGTCTCCTGAGTGAGCCTGAAAGAAAAGATGCAGCTGCTTTGACAAGCCAACCCTTTAAAGTGAACGCAAGCCTTAAAGCGACTGCATCTCTTTTGTGAATATCGCAGAAGTTTTGTATTCACACAGGTGCTTAAGCACTTCTTCTAAACTAACTTCAAAGCATGTAGGCTTTGAAGGCTAAAACCTATGAAGAATGGTTGCAGGAATTGGGTAGGTTTCATTTATTGAAAAGATGGATGAGGGGTGACCTGATAGCAAAATTCCAATATTTGAGGGGCTGCCACAAAGAAGAGTGGGTCAGCTATTCTCCAAAGCTCCTGAAGGCAAGATAAAAAGCAATGGATGAAATCTAACCAAGAAGAGAACCAGGGGTGGGATGCTACTGGTTCGGCCCAGTTCTATAGAACCGGTAGCTGTGAAGAGCAGCAAGCACCGAACCGGTTCGATGCAAAGACCTTTTGGTCATCTGTTTGGCCCACCCGCCTGCCCAGGCTCTTGGCTGTCCTTCATTTCCTGCTTTTTCAACCTCAGCTGCTTTGCGTGGCTCAACTGAGTTTGGAAAAGCAGGAAAGAAGAGGATTTTCAAACGCTGTGTACCCGCACGCAGCACTTGTCAGCTGTCCAAGCAGCACAGCTGATGTTTTTGGGGAAGTGCGTACAAGCAAAACGCAAAACGCACTCTCACCAAACCAGTAGTAACACCGGTTGAATCCCACCCGTGAAGAGAACCAACTTAGAACTAAGGAAAAATTTCCTGACAGAACAATTAATTAGTGGAATAACTTGCCTCCCAGAAGTTAGGTGCCTTCCATCATTGAAGGCTTTTAAGAAGGGACTGGACAGCCGCTTGTCTGGAATGGTATAGGGTCTTCTGCCTGTGCAGGGGTTGGACTAGATGACTTCCAAGGTCTCTTCTAACTCTGCTTTTCTGTTATATTTAATTTCTTCTTCATAACATTGCAGTTCTTCCCAACAACTGTAAAGAACAGGATGGTTCTTGGTGTTGTGATTTTTTTCCTTCTTGCTTTTAGTAGGATTTTGTTCTTCAAAGTTTTATGAATGACCATGGGAACAATTTGCACACTGTGGTGCAAGACCTAACCTATCTTGTTAATATTGTTATGCCTCCACATTTCTCCAAGAAAGTATGCCCTTGTGATTCTTGAATTTTTTTAAGCTCACTTGTTATTTTCTTTCTTTCACGTCTATTTTTGATCTTTGATCATCGTAAGACAATGCTAAATTGGTTAAACAATTATCTATAGAGGAAACCTATGGTACTAAAAATTAATAACCAAATATATTTACTACAAACACCTGCAAGATTAAGATCTGTAAAACTAAAAACTATAAATGAAAGAATCTATTAACTTAGGACATGTAAGAATGTAAAATTTATATTATAAAATATAATATGAGTTTCTGTAAAGGTAGAAACTATAAAATACCAGTAAAACTAAGATCTATAAAACTAAAAAGTATAATGAAATGAGCCTATTAAATTAGGATCTATAAGAGCATAAGATTTATATTATAAAATATAAGACTAAATTCTGTAAAGAGAGAAACTGCATGAATCTATGAAATACTGATATAAATCTAAAAATCTATGAAATCCTATTAAAGTTGCTTAACTGAATGTAAAATAGCTGGCAATAATACCTAGTCTAAAGTAAAATAATAATGATGTAATATCCAGAAAACAATACAAAGAAATAAAATATAAATATGATGTATTCTAGTTCAATTAACATTTAGTGACAATCAGGTTTTGCTATTGTTTCATTAGGCAGTTGTGCTGAACTGTCTACTATTATTGTAAGAAGCTAGAAGCATTGTCAAGTAATAGTAAATGATATTGTTATTAACGCAACATGATGCAATATGATATGAATCTCTGTAAAATATGACAATGGGAGAATGTTCACTGTTCTATAGCTTGATCTTCAAAAGAGGTTAGACAGACTCCCAGAGGACTCTGGAATCTATCAATAACTAGTGGGAGTTATACTGGGTGTGGAGGTCATCTTCTACATCTTAGATGCAGAGATTGGTGGAGAGAAAGATGAGCACGATTTCTTGTTTGTGGTCCTCCAAGATATATCTTATGGACCAGAGACAGGAGACAGAAATATGAAATATTTGAAATATTTAATAGAGAGAATGTATATTTGATACTACATGCTTTAACAGCAGCAAGAATTGTATTTGCATGACATTGGAAAAGCAAGGAAACACCTACGGAAGAAGATGTAATTTTAAAAATATTGGACTGTGCAGAAATGGTCAGATTAACACTGAAGATAAAAGAAAAAAGAAGACACGGAATACTTTCAAACTTGGGATTTATTTTATCAATGGTCGGACAACAGAGGAAGAAATTAGGCACGGGATGGCTGCACACAGCCCGTTTTAGCCGCCAGAGGCTTCCAAACTGGCCCCTTGACTTTGACAACCCTGATGTAAACGAATCGACCCAAACAGTACTCTGTTCTTTAAGCACATATTGTATGTAAAGAGAAATCATAAAAAAAATATAGAAAGAAAGAAAGAAATGTTGGAAGAATTATCCTTCTGGGTTCAGTTCCATGTGGGAAAAAAGACACTGGAAACATGGAGGCTGTTTCGAAAGATGGTTTAATGGTGGACAGGACCACATGGCTTGGAGCTCCAAAGAAGGAAGGGATGATCACATGTTTCAAGGTGAAGGAAAAGAGAAGGAAGGGCTGAGATGCTGAGAGTCCCTCATATACGCTCTGTTGGGATTTGAATTGGAGCTTGTATTCTGATTGGTTGTCAGACTCCCATGGGGCCATGCGGGGGCAACTCTGTAGGCTGTCCTGAGCACCAGGCTTGGTTGAGCCTTGCTGGATGATGATGTAATGAAAGGGCTTTGGACAATTCCTTTTATAGTGCTACCTGGAGATCTTTGTTATGTAAAATATTCTGGCCCAGGCCTCAATGCTTCTGCTTCTGAGGTGAGTTTCTGCTTCTGAGTTTCTACTCTTTTTAGGGGAAATATCCTGCCTTTTAAATATTTCCTAGGATATTTCATTTTTCTAGGAGAGGGGTGGGTGCTAACTTCCTACAGAAAGAAAGAATGTTAGCTTTATAGTCCTAGGGTCACTTCCGTGTTTTCTTTCATCAAGAAGATTGACAGCTGCCCAACTGAAAACTGGGCATAAAGAATGAGTGCCCCTTTGGAGGAGACACAATTCTAAACTTTATCCTCCTGCAAACCTGTAAATTTAAAAAAAAACAAAAAACCCCAAACCCATCTGGAGCCTTTTTTGCTCCATTAAGCATCAGTCTTCTTGATTAGCATTTACACTGAAGGGAAGTGATGGGTTCGGGGGAGGGAGTCTAATTTAAATATCAAAGTTCCTTCAGCATAAATGGAATAAATTACAGGTGCACTGCTTTGCAAATCCCTTGGTGATAACTCTTAATGTTGAAGGGTTGTGACAACCTGGCTTATTCTTTTGGCTAGAAAGGCACATTGGCAAGAGGGTCCTTTCAGGCGCCTGAAAACAAAACAAATCCCCCACTCCACAATACCAAGATTTTTTTCTTTAGCTTCAAAGGGTTCATCTCATGCTAATATACTTTAACTCTCCTCTGATTTACTGTAGATTGTTGCTGAGACGGGCATAACCTTCGTCAATGGTTGCTTCATTCAAACAACAAAATGGGCTTTGGGTTTTTTTAAAAGTGAGAGTTGCCTTGTTTTGAACATACTTTGAACTGGTACAACTGGAGCTGATCCGTGTTTTTGAAATGAGGCATGTGTTAACAGCAATGTTGCCTGTATCAGAATGTAAATGAAAAGGTATTTTTGTTTTTCTGCCTGTTTACCATTTATCCATCTTCTCCTTGTAGGCGAAAACGTGAAGATAGAAGTCTTTTCTTTGATCTGCTTGCAACCAAGAAGGACTTTTGCACATAAAATAACCTTTATTGTCATCCCCTCTGGGCCCCCCATGGGCACTCTGGCACACATTAAAAATGAAATTCTGTTGCGGTCTCTCAAAAGTGTACACATACATAACACACATGTGTATGTACCTATACTCCAGAGGTGGTATTGAGCAGGTTCTGACCAGTTCTGGAGAACCGTTAGTGGAAATTTCGAGTAGTTCAGAGAACCGGCCAATCCCACCTCTGACTGGCCCCGCCCCCATCTGTTCTCTGCCTCCCGAATCCCAGCTGATCGGCTGGGTCTTCTTTGGTTGCCCTGCACAGGAGAATGGAGCTGGAAAGCAGGTTAGTGGGGTGGGGAGGGAATGGGATTTTGTAGTAACCTTCCCCTCCCACACCCACCAAGCCACACCCACAGAACCAGTAGTAAAAATTTTTGAATCCCACCGGTGCTACACCCTAACATATAAATACATATAAGCATTCCAATAACATTGGGATTATGAGCACCCAGAAGGCGTAGCCATGATAAGTAGGCTATTGAAGAGAAATTGGACCAAATGGGAACATAGAACATAAAAGGGGACCTTGGAGGTCTTCTAGTCCAATCCTGCTGGAGCAGGAGACACTATACCATTTCAAACAAATGGTTGTCCAGTCATTGTTTGAAAGCCTCTAGTGATGGAGCAACCACAACTTCTGAAGACAAGCTGTTCCACTGGAGAAAGACATTGTAATCCACTCCAGTATTCTCCTAAGAAAAATGGCCATTCTCAACTTGAAGATGGTCAAGGGGGCCTCCACGTGGGAAGTCTCCGATTTTTATTTATTTAGAGAGTTTTTGTAGCTGTCCACTCTCTCTTAGTTGCTGAGGGTAAGCATGAGTTGTACTTGTTTTTTATACTGTGCAGAATTAGAATTTATTCCATCCATCCATCCATCCATCCATCCATCCATCCATCCATCCATCTATCCATCCATCCATCCATCCACAATGCGCAGTGGTTAGAATGCAGCATTGCAGACTAATTCTGCCTTCTGCCAGCAGTTCGATTCTCACCAGGCTCAAGGTTGATTCAGCCTTCCATCCTTCCGAGGTCAGTAAAATGACGACCCGGCGGGGGGAACAGGTTTATAGGTAATTTAACGCGTCGCAGAGTCTTGCTGTCAGGGTTCCGAAGATTGCCCTAATTAAATCATGAGACTCGAGCCAAGCTTCAAAAGAATCCAAAAGATTTATTAGGAGCAGCATGTCTGGCACTAACCGTATGAAGCCAACTCTGAGACATGTAATTTACTATCACCTATGACCCTGTTTCCGTCCACCCCCCCTGGGTGTGTCATAAATCAGATTCTCCAATGAAATCGTTCACGGGCTGGGTGTCATCAATCACACTCTCCAATGAAGGATTTTCGGGGGCAGAAGATCCAGTAGCCTAGGCTACAATCTTCACAAGAAAAGTGTGAAATGTGCTTCCGGCCTTCATCTGCCGCACTGCTCCCTCAGGCCTCCCTCCCTCCTTCTTATGCCAATTCGGAAACAGGCATAGGAACGATTTACAAGTTGACACCCAGATTGTGGGGGGCAACGTGCTGACTCGGTAAACCTCTTAGAGAGGGCTGTAAAGCCCTGTGAAGCAGTATAAGTATAAGTCTTAGAGCTATTGCTATAATGGTGGCAAAAAATAATAATAATAACATTGGGCAAAACTCTTAGCCACGGAAATTCTATTCCCACTTGCAGCCATAAGTCGAGGACTACACGCAAGGTTGGTGAAATAAGCATGAAAATCTGTCCACTTCTCCTTTCCGCTGGCTTAGCAGTGGTGAGCTGTGCTTGGACAAATCCGAGGCTCCAGGGGATTGTGAATTTTCTCCCTTGCTCTTTCATCTTTAGCTCCATCCATCTGAAGGGATGGCTTGATGGTGACGCTGAACAGAAACCTTTTATCTTCTCTGAACACCCAAGGTGCTCCTACTCCATAGTTAAATATTCATAAGGAAAAATTAATAAGCAGCAATGCATGAAATGTTTGACTTGTCCATGATATGCAAATCGTACATTTCCATTTTGTTTATTTTATGGGCAATGGGGAGGAGGGAAGAAGGGGGTTACCCTGAATCTCATAACTCAGAGCAACATTTTCAAGACAGCCCTGACTGACTCAGCTCCTTCTACCTGTCCCTAATCTATCGAGCTTATTTATTTCTTTTCCCTACCTGAGCTAGGCTTTCCCACTGAAATAAAGAGGAGGAAAAATGTGCATTAGGGACAGAGAGCAGCAATCTTGACTGGCTGGATCTGTTGAAAATCACACAGCACTCCATTTCATACCCAGGGTCAGATTAAAGGTATTAGTAACAAAACATGGCCCGGTGGCTGAAGGATTTATAGAAAATAGCTTTGAAATCAAACGGTATGGAGAGGACTGCCTAGGACTAAATTGGAGACGCGATGTGAATGCTACTTCCCCCCATGGCGTGTGCAAGGCACACTCGCACACCCAGCCACCCCGTGCATAAATCCCGGGCACACAATCTTGCACGGGATGGGGAGATTTAAATGGAATATTGCTTTTACTCAAAAGAGCAGCTGTATTACAGCCAGAGGAGCGTGTCAAAACTCCCTCCATTATGAGAATGGAACACCAGAAATCGTTTTGCTTAATCTTAATCATGGCGCTGTCAGAGTTTGTAAAAGGACGATGCTAAAATCATCTTCAGGAGTGCCGGCTTATCTTCACAGCTAAGCTTCCATCTGAACAACACTGAGAGAAGTTTTTTTTTTTCCTTTTTCAAAATTCCATCAAATTCTACCCAGCTGGGGTGTTGAACATCTACACATCAATAGTTCGCTAAACTTCAGGGGAATAAATATTAATGCTTAAGCTTCCATTGCAGCAACAGCAACAACAAAAAAAGAGGCTTGTTTTGAATCATGAGAACCTAAAATAATACCAGGAACATGAGGGCTCTGTGGTTAAAGCCAGCAGCTTTATGACCGGAGGGCCATCTGATGGGGTGAGCTCCCATTCCTTGCTCCCACTCCTGCCCATCCAGCAATTCAAAAGCACGCAAATGCAAGTAGATAAATAGGTACCTCTTTGGTGGGAAGATAACAGCGTCCCATGCACCTCGGCATGTAGTCATGCTGGTCACATGACCAAGGAAATGTCTTCGGACAATGTTGGCTCCTTCAGCTAAGAAATGGAGAGCAACATCTGGGAGGCCCACAATCTACAGATCATGGCCTCTTTCCTCTCCAACGACCTCTCAATCTACCATGTAAAAGATGAACTTCCACACCTGGACACGGTGTTAATTCAACTGGTTATTGGTAGGTTTCAGAGTCCTCTAGGAATTTGAGAATGAAACATCCACCTTTTTATTTTTTAGAGTGAAAAGTGTTGTCCAGAAATCAATAGGTCCCCTATGTCTTGTTGAATGTGTTTTTGCTTTTTATTGCAGAGGTAGTATTCCTTGGGTTAGCAGCATCTCAGATTCATAGATATCCAAATGCATTGGAGAATGCTACTCGGCTGGAAACACTTAACACCATCTAATTTCTACAGAAAGAATGATTCCCTAAAATTGATCCCGATAATACCAGTCCCTGGACTCCTACTACCAATTTTAGAAATGGCCTGATAAATATAGGCAGTCCTTAACTTACAGCTATTTGTTTAGAGACCGTTTGAAGTTACAGTGGGACTGAAAAAAGTGATTTATGACAGTTTTTCTTCACCACTGCAGCATCCCTATAGATCCTATCTTAGCCAGTCCTTGAGTATTGAAAATTTGTCCTGAAATGAATACAAACTCCAGCTCCTTTGTAGTGCAATGGTGGTTTATTCATTAGATCAGCAAACAACCAATACTCTTCTCTGTCAAGAAAGGCTAAAAGCCAGGCAAGGTTAGTGTTGGGTTTGAGTTTGCTCCCTTTCCTTTTATTACCATTATAATGAGACACACTCCACCATACCCAGGCCTATACGCAGTTCTAGCCTAACCCATTCTCCCTAAATGCTATTAACCCTATAACATGTCTACATCCCTACCTGTTCTGACCCACGTACTTTTCCAACAAATCAAACACAATCCAAAAGGAACAGAGACCTTGTAATGCTTTTACAAAATAATTAGCTGTGGAATGCACAAGCCTTGCCAAACTGTGCGAGACTTGCCAAAAGATAACAGAGAAGAAATATTTTGCAAAATAAGAATCAAACTCAGGATGCTGGAATGTCCACGAGGCAGGAGTTTCAAAACGTCTTTGCCTTCTGCAAAGAATGTTCATTTCACAGCTGGCTTTTATCTTCTTGAAGGAGGGGCCATTATCTTGCAGCCTCACTCCCAAGTCGCCCGTGCTGTTACAGCTGCTCTTTCCTACGAGCAATCCTGCATGCACACACACTTGGCACAGGCTTCTCAGGAACCTCCTCATTGCTGCTGCCAGCCTCCACAATCTCTGAAGGCAGCAGTCCACTCCCTAATGGTCCTGGCCCCTCATCTGAGTCCTCACTCTCCTCAGCCGTCCGCACCTGCTGCCGGCTAACCACAACACTACCCTATTCCAACCCTCACTAACTGATCCCCATCTGGTGCCACTTTCACCATATTTTAATCTAAGGCTTAATTACCACCTATATGTGCCCCAACCCCCTTCAACAATATGCACCACATCAATACGTGAAAAGAGCCATTTTCAGCAGCCCCGCAGTTGTTGCAGAATCCATCCTCAGCTCTGCTGAGTCATTCCAAAGCCATCGGCCAGCACACAAGCAGAAATACAGATCCATCAGCAGCAGAGATAAGGGGACGAGGCCAGCTGGCTTGCTGCGAGGTGTATTTGGAGCTGACGGGCTCCGTAGGGAACTCGGAGCCCGACACCTATGGTCAAAATTCAGTAGCTTGGCAACTGACTCATATTTATGACCGTTGTAATGTCTTGGGATCATTTTATCCCCTTTTGTGATCTTTTGACAAGCAAAGTCACTGGGAAAGTCAGATTCAGTCAGCAACCATGTTACTAACTTAACAACTGCAATGATTCACTTAACAATAGTAGCAAGGGAGGTCATAAAATGGGGGGGAAATTCACTTAACAACTATCTCAACAGAAATGTTGGGCTCAGTTGTTGTCATAAGTTGAGGACTACCTGTACTTTGCCATCCAAGAAATCCAGAAGAAATGTTGGAGTGTCATATGACCTGGTTTGTATTCTTTGAATCTGTTAATCAGGCATCCTATCTTCATTATGGGGGGGGGGGTGAAAAGGCCTTTGGAAGCCTGTGTTTTAAAGGATGGAGATGCTTTTGAGCAATTATGTTTTCTAATCCATGATAAACATAAAATTGTTGCAGGAACTGTGTATGATTACTCTGGAGAAAAGAAGGACTAAGGGTGACATGATAGCAGGATTCCAGTATTTGAGGGGCTGCCACAAAGAAGAGGGAGTCAAGCTATTTACCAAAGCACCTGAAGGCAGGACAAGAATCAATGGATGGAAACTAATCCAGGAGAGAAGCAACCTGGAATTAAGGAGAGGCTTCCTAACAGTGAGAATAATTAACCAGTGGAACAACTTGCCACCTGAAGTTGTGGATGCTCCAACACTGGAAGTTTTTACGAGGGGACTGGACAGCCACTTTTCTTAAATTGTATGGGGTCTCCTGCTTGGGAGGGGAATGGACTAGAAGACCTCTCAGGTCCCTTTCAGCTCTATTCTGATGGATTGGTGATTGTGTTTGAAATTGTTGATGCTGAAAATGAAAAATGAGCTTTCCGTGGTTCTGAAAAAAAAAAAAAAAGGCTAGAATTGGTGGATGTATCTGAAATATTCTGCATGCAAAATTTCTTTTGTCCTATTGAGGATATTCTTCCCAGTATGACAATAGCTAAAAAAAGGTAAACCATATGAAAATAAATCTATTTATTATCCTAGGGAGAACAATAAGCTAGAAGGTTGAATGAAAGTCAGCAGGGAGGTGCCAAATAAATGTGGCTCCCCGTTGCAAACATTATCAAGGAATCCTGTAATTTGGGAGAATAACTTATTTGAGTAAAAGACAATTATTATCCTCTTCCTAGCACCCCTGTTTTGTTTTAAACACGAGGCTAATTTGGATAGAGAAAGAGGCACACCAGAAGCAGACTTCAAAGGCATGTGGCATTAATAGGAGCAAAACTCCAGAAAAAAAAAAAAAGGTTGGTGTTGAATATTAACCATGACAAAGATTAAAGTATCCTAAAATGTAGCCATTAAGATGGCATTTTCCATCCAGACAGCGCTGCATGTATATGGAATCAGTTCTGCAAAATCTTCTATTTGCTCTTTAATGCTGCAATCTCAGCTGAAGAGGATGAAATATAAACCCAAAGCAAAGAGGAGCTTTTCGGAAGAAAACCTTCTTGCTGGACTGTAAGGGGAAAAGGCTGGGGGAAGGGCCTGAATTGAATTTTTGACTGTTTCAATGGAGTTAAGGAGCAAAGCAGGTACGTTAGCACATCATCCCATTTCTGAAAAGTGGATGGATTTGCAGTCAAATTTTGAGCGGGTGCACTGTGCAGTTGTGGTTTTGTACTTTCTGTTCTAGAATGATCTCCCGAAGTGGTCAGTGATGGGATTCAAAAAATTTAATTACCAGTTCTGTGGGCGTAGCTTAGTGGGCATGGCGTGGCTTGGTGGGCGTGGCTTGGTGGGTGTGGCAGGGGAAGGATACTGTAAAATCTCAGTTCCTTCCCCTGGAATAAGGAGGGAATGGAGATTTTACAGTATCTTTCCCCTGCCACACCTGTAAAAGCCCCTTCCCTCCCCACCCCAGTAACCTGCTTTGCAGCTCCATTCTCCTGTGCAGGGCAGCAAAAGAAGACCCAGCCAATCAGCTAGGACTCGGGAGGCAGAGAATAGATGGGGGGGCAGTCAGAGGTAGTATTCAGAACTACTCAAAATTTCCGCTACCGGTTCTCCAGAACTGGTCAGAACCTGCTGAATGCCACCTCTGAAAATGGTTCTTCTGAAAATAAGTTGAGGGTAGACTGTTATGCACGCAATATATCTTTAGTTCCGAAGAAAAGGTGGGCCATACATGCAATAAAACACAAATATCAAATGTTAGATAGTTAGTGATAGAATCAAGATCATGTGAAGGGTTAGGACCACTTTATAATGCCTTGATAAGACCACATGTGGAATATTGTGTGTGAAAGAGTGCAGAGTGCAGAGAAGAGCAACAAAGAGGATTAGGGGACTGGAGGTTAAAACAGATGAAGAATAGTTGCTGGAATTGGATATGTCTAGTTAATGAAAAGAAGGGCTAGGAGTGATATGATAGCAACGTTGCAATATTTGAGGGGCTGCCACGAAGAAGAAGGGGCAACCTAGCCTCCAAAGCACCTGAAGGCAGGACAAGAAACAATGGATGGAAACTAATCAAAGAGAGAAGCAACCTAGAACTAAGGAGGAATTTCCTGACAGTGAGAACAATTAATCAGTGGAACAACTTGCCTCCAGAAGTTGTGGATGCTTCAACACTGGAAGTTTTTAAGAAGAGATTGGACAATCATCTGTCTGAAATGGTTTCGGCTCTCCTGCTTGAGTAGGGGGGGTGTCAGACTAAAAGACCATCAAGGTCCCTTCTATAACCCTGCTATTCTGTTATTGTAAGTTCAATGGATATCAGGGGTACATTGATGTCTGTTTAGTTTTAGTTTACTTTATTGTCGTTGCACCTCGTACAACGAAATTAAATACCACCTTCGGTGTATATTACAACTATGAAAATAAACACAAACATACATCCCTCACATTTTATACATTGAATGTAGAGAATCCACGGTAAGATTTGGTTTGCTAAAGGGGGCGGGGTATCCATTATCCTTGCAAACAATTTCTAGAGAACCGGTTTCACCATCTTTGTTATGGGAATCGTATAACAAGGGAATGACTATTGCTAGACTTAATTTCCCACAGTCCTCTGTAATTTGCTGCTGAAATCGCTTTCTTAGGCAACTGCTTTGCATGAAGCCTTTAAGCAAAGCACAGTGAAGACAGAAGGATGGGGAGATCCATACCACCACCAATCTCTTTTATTAGGCTGCTAACGGCATCTAGGCAGCCATAATTGATATTTGTGGCTTGGAACCATGTGTTGGAGAACAATTTTCCTTTTAATACAAGGTTTGGCTTTGAGCAAACTTCAACAAACAACTCAGAATACTTCTTAGATTATTTCAGCAACAAACTTTTAAAAGGGATCTGTTTTATCCTAGATAGAAAGCTCAGCTATTGTGGAGTTGGGGAGTAATTCTTTTTGCTTTGAATGGCAGACAGTAAAATCTATTGAACTCAATGGGACATGAGTTGATATGTATACGATTACCCTATTGGCCTTTGGCTTTTCAACTTGGCTTGGAATGATTTCATGTCAGGTTCCAAAAACCAAGAAAGACACGATGAGACCCTAAGCAGATTTTTCTGCTTTCTATCTAAACAGATTTTTTAATTTGTCCTTCAGCTATAGACAGAAATCTTGCCAAAAAAAAGAAGATTATATGTGTCTTCTGTAGGCCCTGTATCCAATGACCTCTACATGGTTGTGATTTGTAGGTTGCTATGGGACTATTACTTGGAACCCTGACAAATAATGTTAGATGCATCTTAGTTGCTTTTCAAAAGGCAGCCAGAGCCTGCTGGAGGGGTGTGTGTGTGTGTGTCTGTCTGTCTGTCTGTCTGTCTGTCTGTCTGTCTGTCTGTCATCACATTGCTCTGGGACTTGCCAGAAACATGGGAGCACTTGGAAAATTGGGAACAATAAAGGGGAGGCTTGAACTGTCAGCTGACTATGTTGTCTCTGTGCTGTGCCCCAGGTCATCACAAGAAATGAGGAATGGAAGACTGCACCATTCAGATCAATGAATGTTAGATACAAGTAAGCATGAGAAGGATTCGGGTATTGATGTTTCCCCAAGGGTTTTTTTTTCCTTTTTTTGCATTTGACTCCCAAGTACCAAATCCACCTGTATAAATGACATCGATGGCCCAGATGATAAACAGAAGTGACAGTCGGAAAGCTGGGCTGCCAATAAAAATGTGTCCTGAAATCGTAGCCAGTCGCATATCTTAAGACTTGTTCCCAGCCTCCAGAGCAGTGGCATGGATTTGTAAACAGACTTTCATATCAAATGTCAACGGGTCAAATTCTGCTGTTATCGGGAAAACTCCCCATGGTGGTAAGTCAGGTCAGGATGGTGGCCCCTCTCTCAATTGGAAGAAAGTCAATTGATGGTGATTGAAGAACTAGGCCGGTTAGGGGTCGTGGAGCTGGCTGTAATTAATTTATGAGGCTGACCCATTCTGCCCCAAACAGCTTTCTGCTAAATGACACAAAGGATACTGCGATGGATTCAGGATTTAAAGGAGCAAGACTGGATGTTCCAACTGCTTTTAAATGATAGCCTGCCATTTCTGTTCTTTGGTCTCATACCCTGCTCCAGGTTCATTTTGTGATTAGATAGATAGATAGATAGATAGGTAGGTAGATAGATAGATAGATATAGAGATGGATGGATGGATAGATAGATGATAGATAGCTAAAGAGATATAGATATAGAGCGATATAGATGGATGGATAGATAGATGATAGATGGATAGATTATATCTATCTATCTATCTATTATCTATCTATCTATCTATCTATCTATCTATCTATCTATCTATCTATCTATCTATCTTTGGTTATTCGAGTTTTCTCCCACATAAAATTGGAAGTATCTAGGCGACGTTTCGATGAAGTCTCATTCATCATCTTCAGGCTTGTGTCTTCGGCTCTGTGCTTCTCAGAGATCCACATACAAATACCCGCGAAAACCTCGAAAACAAATATACATATACATATACATATACATATACATATACATATACATATATATATATATATATATATATATATATATATATATATATATATATATATGTGTGTGTGTGTGTGTGTGTGTGTGTGTGTGTGTATGTATATGTATATGTAGAGAGAGAGAGAGAGATGGATGGATAGATGATAGGTAGATAAAGAGATAGAGAGATAGAGATAGATAGACAGACAGACAGACAGACAGACAGATCGATCAGACAGAGGACAAGGGGATGATGAGAAGAACTGGGAGGTGCTTGCTACTCTCTGAGCTTGGTGGTTTTCTTGCAGACGCTTCATCAGCCAAGCTAGGTATCATCATCAGTGTGAAGTGATATTGTTCTTGATGTGTACATGATGTTATTTAGGTTGGATTATTATGACACATGTGCAGGAAAACAACCAAGCTCAGAGAGCACCACCCTTCATTTCAACCCTGAGCTACAAATTTAGATTCTCCTCACCGAAACCTATTCAGATTTTCATTATTTCTCTTTCTCTAGTTTCTCTTTCACAAATGGATCCCATTTTTATAGTGTCTTTTATTTTTTTCATTATGGGGGTGGACCATAATGGGTTCTAATTTAGGGACAGATATCTACTTAATGTGGATTTGAATAAGGGAATTCTAAAAATTGAAATGCCACATTTGAACAATAGCAATAGCACAGACTTATATACTGCTTTACAGTGCTTTTACAGCCCTCTCTAAGCAGTTTACAGAGTCAGCCTCTTGCCCCCATCAGTCTGGCTCCTCATTTGACCCACTTCAGAAGGACGGAAGGTGGAGTCAACCTTGAGCCTGGTGAGATTTGAACTGTAGGCAGCTGGCAATCAGCAGAAGCAGCTTGCAATACCGCACTCCAATCACCACGCCACCATGGCTCAACAACCTAAGATTTGCAATGGGTGCGTGGGAGGGGAGAGGGGTCCAGATGAAAACAGCTCCATTCCGATAGCCATGGTCTTCAAAGAGAGTGTCCCTATCCCCCGGGTGTCAAAGATGTCAACTCTAATGAAAAAGATGAGATGTGGGAATCTTGCGGCAAGCTTTAAATCTCTTAAATGACAAACCTATAATTTGTGAAAGAGGAAAAAAAAAAAAAGAAGATTCCCTGAACGCCTATTCTATCTCCAAGTTCCAAATTGCTAAGTTCTTGTAGAAATTGGTTTCTGCCCAGGAGGAGATAATGTCAGTCAAGTTGCAAGCTTTTCTCTCAGCCTCTGGGGAAAGGAGATTGGGGGCGAAGGGAGGGGAAATCTCCCCATTCACAAGGGACCATTTGTTGAAGGCTGAATATTAAATTCAATTTTGCCTCCTTAGCGGTACTGCAGGCTGCTTCTGCTTTCGCCGGCACTTGAGAGCAAAACCCAGGACTACAAAGCAAAACTTAAGATTGAAAACAAGCTCTGATTTATTTAGTGAAATCAAGCCACTGGGATCAGGAGAGTTCGTTTTTCTTTATTCCATTTTTTTTAAAAAAAAATATCAATTTTGCCTGGACTTGGCACTGAAAGCAGACTTGTACCATTTAAGCCATGTGTCATGCCCCTGTTGGAGACTGACTCCAAGGAGAGGAGGAACAGCCAACAGGAGTGGAAGTGTGGCTCCGGAGGTTGTGGAGGAGGCTGGGGAAGGGCAGAGACTGGCTGGGCAGTCAGAGGAAGACCCAGGCCCATCCCCTCTCCATTCTAAGGCAAACAGGGAGGAGAGGATAAGGGAGAGATGTGAAGGGCATGGTCTACAGGGGAGGAAAGGGTCTTGATCCTCTTCATGGGCTGCAGCTGTGAGAACTGCTTAAAAGGACAGACATGCATATGGGCCAGTGCTGGAAACAAAGCGTGGAAATATCTCTAGTCTGTCATTCCTCTCTGAGTTTGGTGACCTTCCCAGTGTGTGTTCTGATATCTGTGGACGTCTCCAAGCTCTTATCTGGCCTGGTTCCCTTAATTGCTTCAGTGTGGTTTGTGTTGTTTTTACTCTTTATAATTTATAGGCATTTTTAGTTTAAATGGCATTTCCTCCTTTTTGTAACTGCTTGTGGTCCCCTTTTGCAACCTTCTGACAAGCTAAGTGTCAACTCTGAAGCTGGCCTGACTGAGGCCATCTTGAAGGCTTTAGTGTTGCCACACTGGAGCTGAGGGAGAGGGAGAGGCGAATAGAGATAGCTGGGGTTTTATAGCCAAAGCAAAATACTTTCCCCCGAGGACCAAGGACATTCCCACAGGTGGCTGAAGAGAGGAGGAGTGAAGTTTCCAAGCAACTGGACAGGTCCTTGATTGGACCATGTGACTGATTGTTTGGGGAAGGGGAAAAAAAACCTTTACTTTTAATTAGGTGAAAACTGTGGGAACATTCAGAGTCGGTTTTCACCAGATCTGTGCCAATATGATGTATCCAATAAACCTGTTCTTTGAGGAACCTTCTTGCCTTGGTGCTCTGTTTGCTATGGGTGTATTACTTGGAACCCTGACACCAAGTCAACTAGGAAGCCAGATTCACTTAACAGCCATGTTACTAAGTTAACAGCTGTAGTGATTCACTTAACAACTGCAACAAGACAGGTTGTAAAATCTAAAAAAACTCACTTAACAACTGCCTCACTTGGTGACATAAATTTTGGGCTCAGTTGAGGACTACCTCACCAGTGGTAGGATTCAATTTTTTTTTACTACCAGTTCTGTGGGTGTGGCTTGGGCGTGGCTTGGGAGCATAGAAGAGGAAGGTTACTGTAAAATCTCCATTCCCACCCAATACCAGGGGAAGGTCACTGTAAAATCCCCATTCCCTCCCCACCCCACTAACCTGCTTTCCAGCTCTGTTCTCCATGCAGGGCAACCAAAGAAGACCCAGCCGATCAACTAGGACTCAATGGGAAGCAGAGAATAGATGGGGTTGGCGGGGCCAGTCAGAGGTGGGATTTGCCGGTTCTCCGAACTACTCAAAATTTCTGCTACCGGTTCTCCAGAACTGGTCAGAACCTGCTGAATACCAGCTCTGTACCTCACCTAAGGATGACCTGCATGCGTTTTTTATGTGATTTTTGAGCCTATGTTTTGATACACAGCGGCTTCCTAATGCTACGTATAACCACAAGCTATGGTTCTGAGAGAACTGTGTGCAACCTTTCTCTTGTCTACCCAAAACCCAGCTCAAAGTGGTTATATCAGAAGTACTTGACAGCATCTGAGCAAAGTTGCTAGAGAAGTTTGGCTTGCTTTGAACTTTCCAACGCAATTGCCTGGATTTTGTTAGCACCTTACTATAGTTGTACTCCCTCCGGTCCAGGAAGAGTTATTACATTTTCATCAGCCTGGTATCTCAAGAGTGTCAAAGCCAAGAAGTAAATTGACCTTAAGGTAGGGGAAAACCCACCCTTAACAAAATCCATGCAGACCCTTTTTTAATGTTAAGTAATGAAAGCTTTATGAAAAGAGGCACCACATTTCTTACTCCATGCTGGGCAGAATATGTAATGCTGTAGATTCTGCTTAGTGATACTGGATAAGCTACATGCAGAAATAACCTCCGCTGAATATAAAATCATAGTCATTTGCATCAGATTGCCTTTTTCAATCAGAACTACAGTTATTTTAACTGGTTTTGTTTGAATCTTCTAAGCCACCCCGTTTCCCTTTTAAGATGGCACATAAACACCATAAAACAAAAGAGGCCCATATTTGATACTTTCGACAAAGGTATTATAACCTTCAACTATTTAATAATAAACAGAGAAGCTAAGGGGCCGATGGGGGTGTGTGGATTACCTTGACTGTGCTGATGGAAATAGACTTGAGGTGCTCCAATAAATAAAACAGTTTCCAATCTGTGTTCTGAAAAAGTCCAGTTTCTAAGAGAGGCATGTTCATGAAAAGGAAGAAATATAGGGAAATGTTCCAAATATAGTTATGGTCCTGTTTAAAATTGCATGTGGTGTTACCATGGCATTTCCACTCTAAGTCACCCGTACTGGAAAGAGCAGCAGTATCTTTCTAAATGGATATAACTGAATAACAGTGTTGGAAGGAACCTTGGAGGTCTTCTAGTCTAACCCCTTGTTCAGGGAGGAAACTGTGTTCTATTTCAGACAAATGGATGTGCAATCTTTTCTTAAAAACATCCACTATTGGAGCATTCACAACTTCTGGAGGCAAGTTGTTCCACTGATTAATTGTTCTCACTTTCAGGAAATGTGCTCTCTATTCTAGGTTGCTTCTCTCCTTTCCATCCACTGCTTTCCATCCACTTTCCATCCACTGCTTCTTGTCCTGCCTTCAGGCTCTTTGGAGAGTAGCTTGACCACACTCTAATTTGTGGCAGCCCCCCAAATATTGGAACACTGCTATCATGTCACCCCTAGTTTTTCTTTCCACTAGACTAGACATACCCGATTCCTGCAACTGTTCTTCATACGTTTTGGCCCCCAGTCTTCTAATTATCTTTGCTGCTCTTCTCTGTACTCTTTCTAGAGTCTCAACATCTTTTTTACGTTGTGGCGACCAAAATTGGATGCAGTCCCTATCTATTTCGGTGAAGTTATTGGTAGAATGGGAAGAAAGAGCCACATGAAACAGCTCTGTCCATGGTCCTGATGCTGAAAATCTACAGAGATCCTGGAGGTCTTGGACTCATTCTGTATGCTACACATATTGTAGACTTTCCTTCAGAGATGCTGGGCTTCAAATTCCACGGTCCTGCTTTTATTAAAGCTCTTCTTCCCATATCTAAATGGTCAACTATGCTTGATTTAGTCAAGGAAAGGTAGTTGGAATGTTATATGCACTTGAAGATCCAGTTGCCTAACTAGAAAATTAACTTATGGGAAGTTAGTTTTAGTCTCATACAACCCCAGACCTATAAGTAAATTTGCATAATCTATTATATCTTATGAACAAGGTTGTGGGGGTTGTGTTAAGTTTTTCTTCCAGTTTCTGAAAACAGATATGAATTCTTAGAGACGGTTCACAAAATGGGGTGTCTTACAGTACTGTATTTCATACCCTACCTTCCTCCCTGCCTCCTTTCTTTCCTCCTTTCCTCCTTTCCTCCCTCCCTCCCTCCCTCCCTCCCTCCCTCCCTCCCTCCCTCTCTTTCTTTCTTTCTTTCTTTCTTTCTTTCTTTCTTTCTTTCTTTCTTTTTCCTTCTTTCTCTCCTTCTTTCTGTCCTCCCTCCCTCCCTCCCTCTGCCAATATCCACCCTCCAAAACTGAGGACACCAAAAATAGCAAGGAAAGAGGCAGACCCAGTATTCTCACCCAATTAAAAACATATTGTGGAAATTAACTGCTCAATAAGATTTATTAAGAATGACAAAAAGGATCTTTTAGTGGTATTCCTTAATTGCATCATTTTACTACTACTACTACTACTACTACTACTACTACTACTACTACTACAAATCCAACACAATGGAGATTTGTAGCCTTTTTGTAAGCTTTCTGGAGTCACCTTATAGGGGAGATGGGTGGCATAAACATTAAATAAATAAGCAACCGACTGATCAAACACACCACCCACTCACTCACCCACCAATCAACCAATCAACTCACCCACCAACCAACTACTTTTGTGTGTCACGATGCAGTGTCACTGAAGGGATGTGTGAAAAACCAGAAGGAGTAGTAGTATATCTGGTAGTATTTTCTGACTAACAAATTTTATGAAAATGTATAAGCTTTGGTGAGCTATAGCTCACTGACTCTAATGCAACAGAGGAGGGAGTAGGAAAGAGAACAGATCACTAGATCATGTGGTGAAAGGGTCTTAAGTCCCATTTCCATGGATGCAATCATTACAACTGCCTTGGGACAATGATGGCAAGGAATTAAATGCCCTCTGAATCATCATTTATTCCACAGAATTGCTTGGCTGGGATGATGGAGAGCCATAGTTTGAGGGAAATGTGAATTACTGAGGGCTGCATGCTTTATTTGAGAGTAATAAGCCAACAGCTCCTTAAGATGGATAATTGGTGTGTCAGTTGTCCTTGAAGATTCTTCAGCTTTGGGGATTCAAATATTCCTGGGCAGCAAAAGAGATGAGCACTCGGGGACTTGCGGGGGAACTGAAACAATCAGATATAAAAATTTTAATGAGCTCTTTTTTGACACCCCAATTTGTCTTTGCAAGTTACTTTAGTGAGCAAGGCCACAAGCCAATATGCAGATGAGATTCCCTAACATCCCCCTCCCACCATTTTTATTTGTTGTGACTGGTGCTTGCCAGCCTGCTGCAGCTGTGAGAGAAGGTTGGGTGATGAAATGATATTACACATAATGGGGTCGAAGAAAACCATGAGTCAATTGGTTCCGGGAAACACTCTGTGTTCGTTTTTAAAATAGCTTTGGGTTGGTGCATTGCACACTCTCTCCCTCTCCCTCTCCCTCCCTCCCTCCCTTCCTCTCTCTCCCTCTCTCTCCCTCTCTCTTTCTCATATAGACTTGGTGCACTGCTCTCTCTCTCTCTCTCTCTGTCTCTCTGTGTCTCTCTCCTTCTCTGTCTCTCGGTCTCTCTCTTTAAAATAGATGGGTTGATGCATTGCTCTCTCTCTCTCTGTCTCTCTCTGTCTTCCTCTGTCTCTCTGTCTCTGTCTCTCTGTCTCTGTCTCTCTCTCTCTAAAATAGACTTGGTGCATTGCTCCTTCTCTCTTTGTCTCGGTCTGTCTCTCTCTTTCTGTCTCTGTCTTTCTGTCTCTGTCTCTCTCTTTTCTCTCTCTCTCTTTAAAATAGATGAGTTGGTGCATTGCTCTCTTTCTCTGCCTCTCTCTCTCTCTCTCTCTCTCTCTCTCTCTCTCTCTCTCTCTCTCTCTCTCTCTGTGTCTCACTGTGTGTCTCTCTTTCTACCCCCCTCTCTCTTTAAAATACTTGGGCTGGTGCATTGCTCTCTCTGTCTCTCTCTGTGTCTTTATGTCTCTGTCTCTCTCTTTTTATCTCTCTGTCTCTCTCTTTCTGTCTCTCTCTCTCTTTTCAATGTGGTTGGACCTCATTCTGGAAACTCAATTCTGATCCAGGTTTGCAGGCAGATGCCTTTTAAATACACACTGTTAATGCTCGATGTAGCTTTGGAGAACTGTAGGTTCTAAAGAGATGAAGCAGGGAGTCAGGTGAGACTATCCAATGCCATGTCACCAGAGGGTGGTGACCATAGAATCGCCACAAGAGAGCAAGGGACTTTAATTTCGAAAGGCTGCATGTTTCTGAAATGATACCTTGCTAGGGTGGTACAGCAATCCACATTCAAAGGGCAAAGTATCATTTGGATGCACGTGAGCTGAAACTACACACTAATGTGACTTTTCCTGAGATTGGTATTCCGGTTGCGAAGGAGACTTAGCTGAGTCAAAGAAAAGACAAGCTTTAGTTTTAAAGATGCTATGCCTAGGTGCTACTGTCAATCATAGTGTGTCCTTTGAATCTACATCTCTGCATAGGGTGGGGCTGGGGAGACAAAGGTGAATTTTCCAGCATGGTACTGTCTGTCTGTCTGTCCATATCCATCCATCCATCCCTCCCTCCCTCTATCTGGATGGCACATAACAATCAAATAAAGCAAGAGTATAACAGGGGAGACAAAGGTGAATTTTCCAGCTTTAGAAAATAGTCCCTCCTCTCTGTGGCAGCCCCTCAAATATTGGAAGTCTGCTCTCTTGTCTCCCCTGGTCCTTCTCTTCACTAGACCAGCCATGCCCAGTTCCTGTAATCGGTTTATAGCAAGCATATGAAGTGAATTCGCAGAAGGATAACCAACTCATGCCTAAGATATTTTTCCCTGGCATTAGTCACC
>NW_020769373.1:848498-863618 GCF_900518735.1 Pseudonaja textilis | reverse complement strand
AAAGAAAGAAAGAAAGAAAGAAAGAAAGAAAGAAAGAAAGAAAGAAGTGGTGGTATTAAGCAGGTTCTGACCAGTTCTGGAAAACTGGTAGTGGAAATTTTGAATAGTTCAGAGAACTGGCAAATACCATTTCTGACTGGAGATTTTACAGTATCTTTCCCCTGGGATACAATCTGGGTCCTCATTTTACTCACCTCGGAAGGATGGAAGGCTGAGTCAACCTTGAGCCTGCTGAGGTTCGAACTGCCAAATTTCAGGCAGCCGGCAGTCAGCAGAAGTAGCCTGCAGTACTGCATTCTAACCACTACACCACCGAGGCTCATAAATCTAATGAATAAAATAAATAACATTGCTGCGCTATAGAAAAAATCTTTGGTTATGACTTCAACTCTGGAGTCCTTAGTGCTCTGTGAGTTTGGTTGTTTTCTCAAAGATGTTTTATTACCAAACTAAATAACACCATCAGTGCAGCATTGAGAATGGTTCCTGTGTTGGGTAATGAAAAGTCTGCAAGAGAACAACCAAGGTCAGGGAGCACTAGGGATCCCACAGTTTAACCCTGAGCAACAAATATTCTCTTCTATAGGATCTCAGCTCTGTTTCCATCTTTAGACTGACCCATTCAGAAGATACCTCTCCATTAGGGGTCTTCAAACTTGACAGCTTTAAGACGTGGACTTCAACTCCCAGAATTCCTCCTCTGGTCATGTTAGCTCAGGAATTCTGGGAGTTGAAGTCCACGTCTTAAAGCTGTCAAGTTTGAAGACCCTTGCTCTACATCCCCTGCTCCCAGAACCACACCCATCTTAGCAACGTATAGTATATATAGGCTGTTGCTACCTTTGATTTAAAACAAAAAAGTTGATTAAGAGGGCAGTTCAGTTCTCCATCAGAAGCAAGGTCACCTGCTCCATATGTTTGATTTCATTGCCAATAACATACTTACATTTCAGAGAAGCGTTAGCCTAAATTAACCTAATTATGTATGACAGCTAATTCTGAGTGGGAAGGAAGTGTTAAGAGACTTAAGGTTTTAAATATAACTCATCATATCCTTAACTTGTAGTCAGAAAGATGATAAAACTCAGTAGGATAAATGAATCCAGAGGGGTGAATGGATTATGTCAAGTTATGAAAGGCTACCGTGAGTCAACTATTAATGTCATGCTGACATCTTCCTGTCAAATATTCCAAAAGGTTACTTCTCCGGTTTCCATTTTTCTAGCTTATTTTCAACTTCTTTTCTGTTGTTGGTTTATTTTGTCGTTGTTGGCTCTGGTTGGAGACGGCAGAACCTGTTGGTGCTTTGGGGTTTTGCTTGTTGTGGTTCACCAGCAGCCGGTGCAGCCGGCAGTGGAATTGGAGTGTGGGGAAGAACGGGGACAAGTCAGGAAGTCTGGAGAGGACTCGGACGAGGGTCCTGTGTCCAATGCAGAGATGGGGCCAGGACCACCTGGGAGTGGGGTGCTGCCTTTGGGGCCTTTGGAGTCAGGCAGCAGCGAGGCAGAGGACCAGAGGTGGTATTCAGCAGGTTCTGATCAGGAGAAAAGGTAGCGGAAATTTTGAGCAGTTTGGAGAACTGGCAAATACCACCTCTGACCACCTCAAATACCTCCCCTGCCATGCCCAACAAGCCATTCCCACTGAACTGGAAGTAAAAAAAATTGAATCCCACCACTGCAGAGGACCCCGGGGAGCCTGTTCCCAAGTGTGCGTGTTTGCAGAGCTGCTAGAAGGTGAGAGCAGCTGAAACAAAAGGGGTGACTTGGGAGTTAGCTTGGAGATGATTGCCTCTCCCATAAGGTATAAAAGTCAGGCCAAGATGATGAAACCTTTGCAGGAAGCAAAGTAGTTCGATCAGTTCAGAGTCATTCTTGAAGCTCTTTGTACTTCAGTTGGTTTCTTTTCCAGTTCATTTGATACTTCTGTTTTTGGCAGAACTTCACAGAACTGAAAGGTGTGTGCTTATCTCGGGGGACTGTTTGAGATTAATTCTGCCTGGGAATGAAAACAATTCCCAGTGTTGCAATAAAATAAGTCTTGTTTTTAAAATAAGTGTGCGTGTAATTACGGAAGCCTGGGTCAGAACACATATTTCCACTCTTCTGAAGTCTACCTAGCTTGGTACGTGGCTCACTCTGAAGAAGCTTCCTGAGACAAATTTCCTTTTGAGGTCTTCTGTTAGGATTCCATTCAAGTATAGGAATCCAATTATACTGAATATCATTAGAGCAATAAATTGACAATATGAACCATGATAGTAAACTCTTCTGCAATTACATTTCATAATTGTATATGTATTTAATACCCCTTTGGCCTTAAAACTTGGTTTAGCCATTTGGCTTGGAGACCCGAAGAAGCAGCTCAGCCGTAGAGATGGTTGATGGGGTAAGAAGACCTCATTTCCATGCTGTCTGTGTCTCAGTCCTGGTTTTTGGTATAGTTTTAACATTTACATTTGCCTTGTTGGAATGTTTTCATTATTTATTTGTTTTGTGCTAGGTAGCAACAGATAAAATATCTGCTGCGAATATCACTTAGGCATCAGAAAGGGCATCAGTCCAGAAAACATTCAGTTCCATTCAGTTGCCACAACTCCATTCCAATGAAAGGGATTACAGGATCGTAAAAAGAAAAAAAAAAGGCTTTTTATAATCTGTAACCCACCCAGAATCACCTTACAGGGGAGATACATTGCATAAAAATAAATCAATAATACTATTGTTTCTGATGCCAACATTCTGCATCCCACTCCTAAAAATATCGTCCCAATTTTCTTCTTTGGAAATGAAATGAAATAAATCCCTTTTAGGCCAAAGGCAGTAGTTCAGGAACAACACAAAAGAAATTCCAGGTACAGTACTTCTCCATTATTCACATATTTATACTGGCTTAATTTTTCTTTCTTTAGAGATTTCTGTTACTATTTTCTTTAAAATGCAGGAAGTCATGTCTTCACTTTGTTTTATTGCAACATTAGTTTTGATCTGGGAAGATATATTTTAGAGAGGGAATAATCTGGCCAACTCTATCATGTGTATACTACGTTATTCTAACCACATTGGGTTAGAATCTGTAATCTAACTTTATCTTAAACAATTCCGGTGGTGTCACGGAAATTACATCAACAAAGCAGCTAATCTGATGGCTTATCTCCCTTTGGGGAAAAATAAAATATTTTATGAGGGCTCAAAGAACATTAGTGAGCAGAAGAGATAATGAATCAAGACTATCAAACATTCACTTCTTGTTTCTCTGGAAACTTTCATTTTGTTGGAATAAAAGAATGGATACTGTTTGTGCTACTTTTGTAAACTATGTGGTGTAAAGAATTCTAATCTCATCTTCCTGAAATCCATTCCATGTATCGTTTGGCTTTTGTTGAAGGGTCTTGAAATGTTTAATTTGCAAGAGAAACACTATTTTAAACTTGCCTGGAAGTGGTGCTTTCAGAATGAAGAATGGCTTTTTGTTATGATCCAAAAGATGGCGCAGTGGTTAAAGTGCAGTATTGCAGACTAACTCTGCCCATGGTCTGGAGTTCAATTCTGATGGTGCTCAAGGTTGACTCAGCCTTCCATCCTTCTGAGGTCAGTAAAATGAGGACCTAGGTTGTTGGGGCAAATAATTCTTCTACATTGCAAACCAACAGAGAATGCTGCAAAACAGTAGGGGGTGGTGGTATATATAAGTCTAAATGCTATTGATAAGTCTAGTTTTCATAGGCTGTAAGTTTTCATAAGCATTGATGTGGCACATTAAAAATACAACTGAAATGTATAAAACATAACATGCCATTTAGAAAAAAAGACAGAAGTTCCATTAAAATAGGGTGTCCCAACCATGGCAATTTCCAAATACAAAAACTTCAACTCCCAGAACCTTCATTTACAAGCCATCCAGGCTGGGGAATTCTGGGACTTGAAGTCCATGCAGTTTAAAGTAGCTGAGGTTGAGAATACTGAATAATAATTGGAGACTTTTCAGAATTCAAATGTGCTCTGATTCTGGATGGATGCACAACCTAAGATATACCAAACAGATGGCTTTGGTTCTATTCTATGTTTTATAATAATTAGTTATAGATATATCACAATATAGGCAGTTGTCGACTTACAATGATTTGTTTCAGTGGTGGGATTCATTTTTTTTTTTTACTACCGGTTTGGTAGGCGTGGCTTGGTGGGCGTGGCAGGGGAGGGAAACTGTAAAATTTCCAGTCAGAGGTGGTATTTGCCAGTTCTCTGAACTACTCAAAATTTCCGCTACCAGTTCTGCAGAACTGGTCAGAACCTGATGAATAATACCACCTCTGGTTTGTTTAGGGACCGAAATTATAATGACACTAAAAAAAGTGCCCGGGTCAGATGATCTTTTGTAACCTTCTGACAAGCAAAGTCAATGGGGAAGCCAGATTCACTTAATAGGACGGGATAGGATAGAATTCTTTATTGGCACTAAGTGTTGTATCCTATGATTTATATTTAATGTATTTTTACGATGACTGTGATCATGATTTATCACTTATTGTTTGTATGTACACTGAGAGCTTATGCACCAAAGACAAATTCCTTGTGTGCCAATCACGCTTAGCCAATAAAGAATTCTATTCTATTCTATTCTATTCTATTCTATTCTATTCTATTCTATTCTATTCTACTCGACTCTTATTTTTAAGTGAACCTGGCTTCCCCATTAACTCTGCTTGACAACTGCAGTGATTCACTTAACAACTGTTACGAAAGGTCATAAAATGGGGCAAATCTCACTTAACAGCTGTTTCTTTTAGCAACAGAAATGTGGGGCTCAACGGTGTTCATCAGTCAGGAATCACCTGTATTAACTTGTGATTTATCCTGAAGTTCCTAGTTTGACCCCGGAATTTGTCAGATGTAATTCAGCACAACTATTTGAAGAGATGTTTGATTGTGTTTTAAGGTTTTCACCCATAAGGTAAGACCTGGGAACGATGAGAAATACTGTGTGGGTATCCAAGCAAGGGTTACATTTCACAAAAGCCTTGCCCTGTCACTCAAAGGCTTCAAAGCTTCATTTCCACATTCAGTTTGGAAACCTGATTAGGTGAAAAGTCTTATAATTCCCTTCTCTGATTGCTTGCGGGTGGGGGGAATGACAGCTCTGCCCTATTCAATTCTGTTTCCCAAACACCTGAATCTTTCAGGTCTCTGAATTGCTGCCAGTTGTTAGAAATTTTGTATTTTCGGCTTAATAAGAAAAAAAAAAATCAAAATATTTACACACAAACCGAGTTCTGCATCTTAAACAGCAATTTGAAATTATGCATTCCTATGAAGTGGAATAATTTATGGAAAATATGTTTGCATTGGTATTTAAAGTGATTTAAGTAGAGTTTGAAAATGTTAATGGTAGACCTTGTCTCCCTGGTGAAAACTCTGATGAATGTGCTTTGTAGAAACTGATATGCATCACTCAGTGTCAAGGGATGAAAGCAACCCTCAGTGGCTTCCTGCCTGGAAGAACAACCATTATTACCACAAGAATGATTGAAAGAACCAAGGCGGCGGGAAAGGCAGGCGCACGAAAGAAAAATTATTAGTTGCAATCATCATATGATATCATAGTGATAACTTCAGGAAAGAATAATAGAAAATAGAACAATAGAATTGGAAGGGACCTTGGAGATCTTGTAGTCCAACATTCTGCCCAAGCAGGAGATCAAGTAGTCTCTTCTTAAAAGCCTCTAGTGATGGGACACCCATAACCTATGAAGGCACTGGTTAATTGTTCTCACCATTAGGAAATTTCTCCTTAGTTCTAGATTGCTGCTTTCTTTGATTAGTTTCATTGTTTCTTGTCTTGCCTTCTTGATGCTTTGGAAAATAGGTTGACCCCCTTTCATCTTTGTGATAGTCCCTCAAATATTGGAACCCTGCTATCATGTCTTTCTTAGTCCTTCTTTTCACTAGACAAGAGATGCCCAATTCCTGCAGCCATTCCTTGTAAGTTTTAGCCTCCAGCCCCCTAATCATCCTTGTTACTCTTTCCTGTGCTCTTTCCAGTGTCTCAACGTCTTTTTTTATATTGTGGTGACCAAAATTGGATGCAGTATTCCAAGTATGGTCTTACCAAGGAACTATAAAGCAGTATTTTCACAACCAGTGTTTGCCATCCTTGGCCCTTTCCAAGGATACAGACCTCAACATTTATAGTACTTAGCACTAGCACTTAGAGTAATATACCACTTCACAGTGCTCTACAGCCCTCTCTAAGCAGTTTACAGAGTCAGTATATTGCCCCCAACAATCTGGCTCTTCATTTTACCAACCTTGGAAGGATGGAAATCAACATTGAGCCAATCAGGATCGAATTGCTGTCAGTTGGCAGAGTCAGCCTGCAATGTTGCATTCTAACCACTGTGCCACCAGGGGAGTAGGAATAGGAACAAGAATAGAACAGAAATGGAATGGAATGGAATAGAATAGCACTTAGACTTATATATTTCTCCATAGTACTTTACAGCCCTCTGTAAGTGGTTTATAGAATCAGCATCTGACCCCTCCTTTTACCAACCTTGGAAGGATGGAAGACTGAGTCCACCTTGAGCTGGTGAGAATCAAACTGCCGAACTGCTGGCAATCAGCAGTCAGCAGAATTAGCCTGCAATACCGCGTTCCAACCACTTTGCCACCACATCTCTTCATGATTTCATTGGAATGGTATCTATTTATGATACCATTCCGATCCAGTTTGCTTTTTAATCGTCCCTTTCCTCCCCATAAACCATACTAACCGAGTCATCTTTAAAAAAACAAAGGCCAACATGTGTACTGACATGATATTCCTGCAAAGTCTTGGTAATGTCATCCTGGAGAATGTTTTATTTCTGAGTGTTTTATAGTCTATTATGTTTTTATGAGATGCCAGGGAATGACCATTTGGTACGTTGCTAGATGGGAATGAAATAGTGACAAATGCCTCAGGGGACAAAGTTTCAGCAGCTGCCTTTAATATTCATCTATAATTGTATTAGCTCTATGATGGGAATTTAGACATAATTTGGGAACCAACCAGGAAGGCAGATGTCTAAATTCCATCATTTGCATCCCAGAATGGAATACATTTGCAAGTGAGACATCTTGAAAATTTGGCCAGTATTATATGTCAGATAAGTTAAAATGACAGCCAATCTCCAAATCCTATATTTTTCCCTTTCCAGAGTTGGGAGGACACACTGACAATATATTAATCTTGACAAGTAATTTATCTGTTATGTAAGCCTTGTCAATCATCATCATTCCTCAACTTTTAATTATGCATGGACAACACAGCAGGAGCAAAATGAGACCCATTTTCCCCCCTTTTAATGAAATTCTGTAGCAGCAGAGATGTGATGGTGAGGGGCGGAGGAGGGGGTAAAGACATAGTGGTAATTGGCAACCGGTGGGTGTGACATTTAATGCAAACATGGAGAAGATGAGGGCGGGTTAAAAAAAAAATGAAGATGGTTTAACATCCGCAAGAGGAGACGGGGGTGAATCTCATCTTTATACATTTTATAAGCTTTTGAGAAAGCCACCAAAGTTGCTCTGCTCCACAAAACCAAGAGCCAGTGGTGGGATTCAATTTTTTTTTACTACTAGGTCTGTGGGTGTGGCTTGGTGGGCGTGGCAGGGGAAGGATACTGCAAAATCCCCATTCCCTCCCCACCCCACTAACCTGCTTTCCAGCTTTGTTCTCCCATGCAGGGCAACCAAAGAAGACCCAGCCAATCAGCTGGGACTTGGGAGGCAGAGAATAGATGGAGGTGGGGGCCAGTCAGAGGTGGCATTTCCTGGTTCTCTGAATGACTCAAAATTTCCATTACAGATTCTTCAGAACTGGTCAGTACTTGCTGAATACCACTTCTGGGGAGTTGGGAGGGAATGGAGATTGTGCAGTATCCTTCCCCTGCCATGCCCACCAAGCCACGCTCACTAAGCCATGCCCGCAGAACCGGTAGTAAAATTTTTTGAATCCCATCTGTCAACTAAAAAGATACTCCTTTGGTCTTTTTAGCTGCCAGAAAAAGGGAGTGAGGGAAAACAAAGCATTCTTGAAATGCCTAGATAATCACCTCGGTAGCCCAGAGTTGTTGGAGCATAAGAAGGTTATTGGAGAGCATGATGGATGACTCTTGGAGATGGATGTGTCCCATTGGAAAAGTCACATCAAGGGTGTGGGGGGAAGACCAGGGTCAAGGGGGAAATGTATGATACAATTTAGTATCGGCTGCATCCAGCTAACGCCAACATGGCCACTTTTAATAAATCGATTTTCTTTTCTCTGAGATGAGGCTAGAGACTTTTGATTTGAATGAGGGTGGATTTGTTGGAGCCCCGACACCACTATTGGAAAGAAGCAAGTAAAACTTCAGTCTTAGAGAGCCTTATCCCAGGATAAGCCTCACCAACAAGCATGCCAAGACTGTGCCTTGCATTATTTTCACTCTTGTACCTGTAACTTGCCTACGGAATCCAACCATCTTAGGTGTTACTGATAAAGAAATGACAAGCTGAAACAGTTCCATCATGTTCCCTATCATCCAGGCAATCTTCTCTAAATTTTTTACTCTGCCCACAGGGAAAATTGCCGCTGGTTTTAGCAGAAATAGATGAACACTGAACTCCCTAAGTTTTTCTTTTCTTTTCTGCAATTAGATCTCTAAAGTGCAAATCCCTGTCATTTTCTAGGCTGCGCTTGGTTATCTCGAAATGTTCGAAAGATTGGTAACTTTCTGGCCTTACCATAAATTGGGGCAGTTTGGAGGTGGGTGGTTAGCTCTGTTGAAGTCTGATAAGATCTCACTCCGATAAATTGGATCACAAAAAAAGATCAGATTATTTTGTTCGAGTAGTAAGGTGATGAAGCTCTATCAGATCAGTCTAACTGCTGTCCATGTTAATGTCTGCATTCTGGCCTGTTCTCATATCGCTATTGCTTCATATACGCAAAGATTTGCCCTTAAATAATCTTTTATCTAAAACAATAACAGCAATCCAGTATCTTTCCAGCCTCTTATTCCCAGCTTAATTACATTTTGGGGGAACTTTACTGGAGCATTTGGCAAGAATAAAAGAATAAAAATCAGGTATATAGTGAAGTTTCGATTTGCAATTCAGTGTAAAGGGCGGGATGCTATTATTTATTGAGCCCGGGGATCTTGTCTTTTTCTTAGAGAGTGGCACTTCATAAAATAGGGTAGGGCCAGAACAAAGGGGTATGTGAGGTCAGAGCAAGCACAACGCAATCTGAATTTACTCTGAATTCAAATTATTTTAAAATAATTACAAGGAATTAATGGTCTGCAATTTATTAATATATTGTTATTGTTTATTTACTGTTTTGGCAACTCGCTGCAGAACCACAGCGATACAACAAGGATGCACATAAAAACAGCAATTCAGATTAATTGCCTTGTCCAAAATAGATGCTACTAAATGGTCAAAAGCCTGTTGGAAAAGCATTGCAGTTGCCTTGTGGAACATCAAGAAGATGCCAGGCCGCATGAATCCCTGGGAATGTG
The DNA here is from genome assembly GCF_900518735.1 of Pseudonaja textilis. The sequence continues at coordinate 854,074 of NW_020769373.1, read as the reverse complement.
TTTGCTTTGGTAGCATATATATATAGTGATTGTGGAATATCTGGGGACAGGGAGTTCCAAAAATATGGAGACCGCAACAGAGAAAGGTTTCTCCTAATGCAGAGAACAATTCTCAGTAGGTTCTCAAGATGTTCTTGGTATCATTGCAGGAACACCCAAAGGTGCTTTTTTCAGGAGACAACTAAACTTTCTGATTTTTCTTTGAAGACGTTTCACTTCTCACCCAGAGAAGCTTCTTCAGCTCTGACTGGATGGTGAGGAATGGAAGGATTTATATTCCTTGTAGACAGCTGGTCTTTTAGTGTTAAGATACCAGGTGACCTTAACAACCTGCTAAAACAATGCAAATGACCCAATGCAAACAATGCGAATGACCAGCTGTCTGCAAGGAGTATAAATCCTTCCATTTCCCACCATCTAGTCAGAGCTGAGGAAGCTTCTTGGATGAAAAATGAAACGTCTTCAAAGAAAAACCAGAAAGTCCAGTGGCCTCTTGAAAAATGGGCACCTTTGGGGCAACCATGACCCGGAGGACTGAGAATCTCCCTAGATATTGCAGGAACATTTGCTGAAATCTCATGAGACTGTTAGCTCTTGTGGAAATCTCATGAAAAATGGCTGACATTGCATGAGAGTTTGGTGTTTTCACGTGAAATTGTGGGAGGCTTGATTGGGCCATGGGCTACTGAGTTGAAGGCAGCTGCCAGAGATGAAATGGTGGTCCATGGAATGCAAATAATATTTCAGGCTGTATAAGAATGCCTCAGCTGTATCGGATGTCAATTCTTCTTAACTGACTACATTGTCTTTGATTTCCTCTAGCATAATTTGAATGATCAAGTCTCTTCTATGATATACTGTAAATGATTCCTCTTGGGCTTGTGATTTATTTGCATACAGTCATTCACATTTCCACACAAACCTTTCTGGATAATGTATGGTTCTGGTTGTAAAACAAAATATTCCAAAGTTGTAACTCTTGAGCAGCATAGTGATAAACTGACATTATTGGTCAATAAAATCAAAACAAGATTCACTAACTTCTCCAACTAATACAGTGAGTAAAGAAGTAGCCCTCCCATACTTAGAAAATCCCCAAACAACCTTTCAAAATTCCAGAAATGTCCTCTTGACTCCAAAAGGCTACCTAACCTTTGTGGATAGCATCCAGCTACTGTTTAAAATGGCATTTCTTTCCCCCATAGGCAACCATACAAATTAAAGGAGAGGGAAACTTCATAATTCGATCTATGGTTTCATTTGCACATGTGCAAGCAAGCGCACACAAACCCTTACAGGAAGGGGAGGGGAGGGAGGGAGAGAGAGAGCGAGAGAGAGAAGAAGAAGTAACAAAATCTTGTAGATATGCATGGGTGGGAAATATGATAATTAAAATGTATTATTAACTGGGATGACTTTATGACCGTGTTAGCTGAGATTCTAATTTCTTTAGGAGCCCAATGTCCCGGAAGAGAGAGAAATCCAAGTAGTATTTAATTATGCTTTTAACAATAAAGGGCATTTTAATCAGCAGCCTCTCAGAAGCCCTTGTCTTGTATTCATTTACCCAAACAATGAAAAAGTCAAGAGAAATTGATGCTATGAAAAATCTCTAGTAAGTGTAGAATATTTATTTACAAGCCCCAACTTACACTGGAACTGTTCTTGTAGACAATTGACCTTTACCATGACTATGGAAAGAAATTGGAAGCCTTGTTAATTGGCTGAGTAGATAATAATTCAGGATGTCGGTCAAGTGATGATTAGTTGAACAGTCAGTTGACTAGGAAGTCATGTGCGATCATCACAGGAGGAGGCATTCTGACTGGATTCACATATTGTACTAAGCCATGATTTGTCACATCATAATTAATTGAATAAGCCACAATGGGGTGGATTCATACAATTTATTAAACCAAATTAGGACAAATGGTTTGCATTATGTTGTAGCATAACATATGAATTCAAGCCATAAGGATATTCATTTAGCTTTGCTTTCATATGATGTATAAACCCAGCTGTTCTGACTTAAAATCCAGGATTTCTCATGATGTATGAATCTGGGCAATTGACAAGCCATGGTTAAAACAGCTTACTGTGACATGTGAACCCAACTTTGTACATACATACTGTGAAAATATTCAAATCTGAGGAAGAATGTTGGAATTTGCTAGACCTGAACAAGTTTTTAGACCTCAACAAGCCATTATCAGGGCTAGAAATGTAATATTGCTTCTGTTGATTTAACCTACTTAGGCACTTGTTGAGTCAAGACAACAGAAAGAATCAGTGAGGAAACTTTTTCTGCAGTTCAGATAGTGTTCGTTTCTTTTTGGCTTTGATTCTTATTGGAGCTAGGTCCTACAGCTCTGTCAAATTCTACAGCTTCACCATTAGCTGCTAATTTGTGTAATTGTCAGTAATCTAAGAGGTCCCATAGGTGCTTATCAAAATTAGGAGAAGCTATTTTTGCTTCTTAGACATTCTGAACGGTGATAGCATGTTTGCAGGGCAGAACGGATGTTGGTGAATATCTTCAACATTAGACGCTGCCTGTCCTCAATCCTAGGCTAATTGACAAAACCTTTCTGAAAATCGTTCAAAAACATTAGTGTTAGCCTTATTCCATAATCACTCACTGAAGGATTTGTCAGCTGTCAACTACAGAAAGAGGAAAACATTTCTAATAGAATAAGGCCTTAAGGAATAATTAATTCTCATGGAGCAGTCTTATTAGAGTGAAATATCAGGGCAGATTCTTTATCTCTACATAACTAACTTTTCACTGGTCGGAAGTTTGAAATATCCCTAACTTTTACAAATCTGTTTCCTTATCCGCATTTTCTTTTTGATCAGAAAAGCAAGCTTCAGTCTGACATGGGTATACCGGAATAAAATAAAAGTTTAAAGCTTGGGGAATTTGTAAAATACGGTCATGCTTTTGTTTTGAAATCTTTATTGCAGTCTTGATGCTCCTACTTGTCATTTCTTTAGAGGCCTAGGCTGAGAAATATTGCATGAAATGTATTTGTTGAATACTCAGGCCAACTATTATTCTCCCCCCAAAAAACCCTCCATTTTGCTTGATTTAGTTAGAATAACAGCTAAACTGTCAAAACATTGTCCATTGACAATTACAAATGATTTATGCTCAAGTAGTTTTAGGTCAAGTCTTGAGGCTTTAGGATGGATTGTTCCCATCCCCTTATCTACATAGTATAAGGTTATGTGGAAGAGGTTGAGTCAAGATTTTTAAGTGGGTGTAAGAGACCTACATTTCTGATAAAAGGATCTTCACAGACCATAACAAGCTAATTATCAAGTGCAAGCTAAGATGATTATCTGCCATCAGGCTGGTGTTGATGCTTGGCAACCATATAGATAAGCATTCTCCTGGACAATCTGTCTTCCACCTGACACCATCAGTGGTGGGATTCAATTTTTTTAAACTACTGGTTCTGTGGGCATGGCTTGGTGGATGTGGCAGGGGAAGGATACTGTAAAATCTCCAGTCAGAGGTGATATTTGCTGGTTCTCCGAATTACTCAAAATTTCTGCTACTGGTTCCCCAGAACTGGTCAGAACCTGCTGAAGACCACCTCTGCTTTGCATTACTAATCACACAGAGAAGCTACCTGGAATTAAGGAGAAACTCCCTACGGTAACCGTGAGGACAATTAACCAGTGGAACAGCTTGCTTTCACAAATCGTGGACGCACCGTTGGTGGAGGTTTTTAAGAAGAGACCCCAATCCAGGTGTGCAAAGCTTGTCGCATCATGCCCAACACTGTAATTACTTGTCTGAAATGGTAAGCAGGGGTTGGACTAGAAGACCTCCAAGGTCCCTTCCAGCTCTATTCTATTCTATCCAGAATAAGATAATTTGAGCCTGCTCACTTGTAATCCGAGTGAAAACTCTAGATTGATTTTTGTTTTCTGGGCTATCCATAGTATTTTCAGCTTTTCTCTAACACCAAAGTTCAAAAGAGTCAATCCTGTTTGTATTCTGCTTCTTCAAAGTCCAGCTTTTGATTCCCAACAACTTTCTACTGAGATATTAGGACTTTACTGATTCCAGCATGTAGTGAGAAATAATAGAGGTCCCATGCATACATTGGAAGGAGAATTTGCTTCCCCCATTTCTACTCAGTGGTTGAAATAGTAATGAACTGGTTCCATGGTGACAATGAGCTTCATGGAATACCATATATTAGACTAGATACTCTTTATCTGGTCATCTACTCCATCATTGTTGGGACTTCAACATATCCAATGGTACACCTTTTAAAAAAAATATTAGGAACTATCTATTAGTAGGAACTAATAGGTACAAAACAATCTCTGCCTTAATATTAAAGAACAGGAGTCATGAAACCATTCTCTTTCATCTTAATACAGAAAGCTGATTTAACCGAAATCAGATGATGATCTATCGTAACATGAAAAAAAAAATCTTAACTGGAGATCTGTACCTTAGATCTCTTTTCTGGAGATGCCCAGGATGGAAAATAGGATCTCACACAAAGCATGACCTTTACAATAAAGAATGTGACCGTACCCCAATGAATTCCCACATCAAATGAAATCCGCAAAAGGAGGGTAAGGCAAATAAGGAAGAGGGTATCAGAAATGTCGGATGAAAAGAGGTGCACAGAAGAGATACTCTTTTCCTAGATTAATGGAATGAGATTGAAAGGCTGTCAGTGGAATCAGTGCTGTTTAACTCATCGCCCCGGATAATGATGCATGTTGAGAGTTTAGCAGAATTCTGGAAGAGAACGGATCATTAAAGCCATTCATTTAGGAGCACGTTCCATTGACTCCATCATAATTCTTCTCCAGAAGTACTGGATTACAGGAGATCTGATTCTTGTACTTCAAATATTCTGCTAATTAAAATAAAATGTCCCTACAGAGCTTAGAAGCAGAAGAGGAGCATTCTCCAAAAACATAAACAGACCCCGCCCACCAAAACAGCAACTTCCTCCTCAAAATTGAATGACTTAATGTACTGGATTGAATTCCTCTTGTTTAACTGAATGCTCAGGTATTACCATGATTCATTCAAAGATAAATGAGCACAGTTCTTCCTATTAGAAAGTTGATCCGACCAGGTTGAGGTCGCAGGCTTGGTGACATCACAAGTTCAATCAGTCCTCAGATCCTGGACATAAACTGTTTCAACTTCTCCCTTCAGGATACCGCTGTAGGGCATTACATCCCAAAACAACTCGACAATTTTTTTTCCTCCATGCCATCATTCTGCTAAACACCCAATCCCCACAGCACTTTCTTATGCCTAATGATTTCTAACCATGTAGTAGGGATGTGTTACTATTATCCTTCTCATCTTTCTCATTACCTACTCCTATTGATATATTATTATTTATCACTTTGTTGGTTTGTTTTATGATTGTAACTTATGAAGTAGGATTTAGGATTTATCATTTGTTATTCATGTACACTGAGCACTTATGAACTGGAAACAAAATTTGTGTATGTTTAATCACACTTGGCCAATAAATGATGTTCTATTCTATTCTATTCTATTCTATTCTATTCTATTCTATTCTATT
>NW_020769373.1:828924-848488 GCF_900518735.1 Pseudonaja textilis | reverse complement strand
TTCTATTCTATTCTATTCTATTCTATTCTATTCTATTCTATTCTATTCTATTCTATTCTATTCTATTCTACTCTACTCTACTCTACTCTACTCTACTCTACTCTACTCTATTCTTTCCCATTCCCATCCATTTTTTTTCACAGTTCTTCCTACTGGACAATTATTCCAACCAGGTTCAGATCCCATACTTGGCAACATCACAAGTTCAGTCAGCTCCATTTCGTTGATTCATCATTTTTGTTTCAGAAGTTAAAACAAACTCTGACATTTTTTAAAAAATAGTTGCTGGGCAGGACCAAATGCACAACCCTTTGAAAATGAAGCTCTCATAAAAGGTTATTTAAATGTTGCGTGAGGTTTTATGTTGGAGGATTTGCTCCTGGGGGAGGGTAGAAGCATGGCTTATAACCAGATCTGGAGCTGTCATCTTAACCAGATGTTAAATCTTTAAGACTTTAAGAATAGCCGTGGTTTCCTTAAACAAAAACAGAGATCTAACATGTCTCAACTAATCTTCCACTAATCCTCTTATTTTCCCAAAAAGATTATGAAAACGGTAGATTAAGTCCAATTGAACATGTACTGTTATAAGAGCTGTATATTTTCTCAAAATGCTTTTTCCCCAGTGTATTTCTTCACCAAATAAGTTATCTCTGTCATTTTCCCCCCAAGATCTTTGCAGATTAGGAAAAGAGAAAGTACAACTTTTATTTATCATGCATTGTATGCATATCCAGTCTATTTGGTGTTACAGTTACCTTATCATCGTTATCTATTTCATGCTGAGCATTTAAAAACAGAACAAAACATCCCCCCCTCCATTTAAGGAACTCCTGATGCAGTCAAATTCCATATTTATTAAAGAAAAGAAGGAAAAGTCAATTTAGAGTCAGCTGAGCTTTGGCTAAGCTAGGAAAACATCTGCTTATTTCTCACCCAGATCATTTTTCAATGTATTATTATGAACTCTCTTCTAATAGCAGTCAAGTGGGAGGCCAAAATTAGGTTTTCCTTTTTGCCAAACTTAGATCACCCCACTCAGTAAGGAAGTAAAGCAAAGAGGATGATTACACAGTATTGGTAGGCAATGAGATCTGGCCAAATGATGGATTCATATATTAACAGAGTTAAAAATAAAAACTATAGAAAGGGCAGAATTGTTCAAAGATGCTCACTGGACTGATTATTTTCAAATTATCACCACTTCATTCCTTTCTCATGTGCTAATTGTGTTTTTATCTGCTCCGGACGCATAATTTTGTGTGGCAGGCGCTTTCACGAAAATACCACACATTTTTAAGTTGAAGAATCCTTTCTAATCTCATGCCAGTCCAACACTTTTGGTTCTGCTGGGGAAAAAAGTCCTTTGAGAAGTTCATGATGAAATCCTGTAAGTATTAAATGTTATTTGGGTCACAGACCAGCATAAAATAAAATTGATTAAAAAAACAAGATAATATTTAACTGTCAGGTAATACACCCAACAGAATTGAAACAGGCAGGCATGTTCCTCAAAGTATAGATTTATTAGGCATTTATTGGCACATCTGGGGAAACCCGACTCTAAACCTCCTGTGATGACCCAAAGGGGCGTGGCACAAAGGCAACACAGTCAGATAATCAGGAGGAGTCCCTTTATTAGCTCCAACTTTGCCCCCAATGTCCTTGTTACCTTTTGACTGGAGAAAAATTCTCCCAGGAACAGCCTTTGGCAGCAGAGAATCAAGTTCAAAATGCAGTCAACAAAAACTAACTATAAGTCCAATTAAGGCAAAATGAGGTAATTAGTCTGGCAGGTCAGGAGCAAGAATTCCAGATTTGAAGGCACAACAGTAACTCAACACAGTGGGGAAGATGCCAGGAACACAGATAATGAAAGTCAACACAAGATAAACTCAAGTTTGCTCCCAGCAACTGCCGCACTGAACATGCATTTCTTTTAAACTCTCCTCCCAGCTATGGCTAATGAAGGGAATCAGGGCCCTTTCCTCCCCTGTAAGCCACGCAACCCAAGTTGCTCTCTTCTCTGTTCCTCCCTGCATGCCCTAGGATGAAGAGGGGATGGGCCTGGGTCTTCCTCTGAACTCCCTCTCTCTTGTTCTACCTCTTTCCTGCTCTTCCCAGCCAGACTTTGCCCTTCCCCAGTTTCCTCCACAGCCAATGGAGCCACATTCCCACTCCCTGTCAGGCAAACAGTCTTTCAAGACTGATTTACAACCACAGACCTTATCAGGCTTGGAGAGTTAACAGGCTGATAGCTTCCAAGTGCAACCAGAAAATACTTGGCAAGGGGTCACGAACAAATCTTCACCCTAATTAAATGAACTAATTGTCTCCTGCAAATGCCACTCCTCTTTTGCTCCTCTTTATTCCCTATGGGAGGGGCCATTCACTGTCCACCTGTGCCTTTACTCCCGAGTCGACCCTTGTTAACTCCCAACAAATCCTTTGAAGTTTTGGAAGTTTGGCTTGAGACTCATGATTTAATTGGGGTAACTGTTCTCTTCTCCTGGCAGCTCTGTGCATGGGCACATCTGGAACAGGCTCCAGCTGTTCTTCTGCCCTACTGATCTCCTACTCCAAAGACAGCTGGTAACTGTCAGATGGCCCTGGCCCCATCTCTGCCTCAGATGCAGAGCCCTCGTCAGAGCCTTCCCAGACTCCAGGAATGGCCCATGTTCCTCCCCAACCTCCTCACTGTCCGAGTCTGCCACCAACTCTGCTGGCTGCTGGCAGACGTGAGCTGTAGTTTACAGAGCCCCTCACGGTGAGGTGACATTGGATTTTATACTTGAAAAAGCAAAATGAATTGGGGCGATGTCTCCCTCCACACTTAAGTAAGTAGCTCATTTATAAATCTTTTAACAGGAAATTTCCCTTCCTCAGAAATGAAGTGTGGTTTGGATTCTGTTTGCCACCTGCTGATGCAAGGATTTATTTGAATGAGTTGGCTGTCTGGGTTCTTAGTGAGACTTAGATTGGCCCAAATCTTACATATGCATGAGGAATAACTCATTCCAGCCACTTGATATTTCTTGAGCGTTATCTGGGCTTGTACAAACAAGAGGGTTTTTTTGTGTGTGTGTTGTGGGGTGGAACTCTTCTGCTTTACTCGAGACAGCTATTGCTGATGGACAATTCAAAAGTGTTCCCCATACATAATATACCAGCATCTTTAAACAGATGTTAAACATAGCCAAATGCGCAGAGTTTCCTCCTTCTCCTTCTCCTCCTCCTCCTTCCTCTCCCTCCTCCTCCTCCTCCTCCTCCTCCTCCCCCCCTCTAAGAAGAGTACATTAGCATTGTTTGGATATGTCTTCCAAATAATTTCGGAAGAATCTACAGACCTACTTTAAATGTAAACTTAAACTTAAACAAAAGGTCTCGTAATACTGGTTCTACTAGAAATATCTTGTGAGACTAGAAATAGGAAAAGTAAAATTGAAATCTGAAAGGATTTTTCTTGTTAGAAGAGCTGGTACAAAAAGGAAATTAGGCACTTGGATGGAACCAATAAATCTGTGATTGTCACAGAAATGGACTTGAATCCACATAGAGTCAAAGAGTAGCTAATGAAACCAATTTTTAAAGAGCAACTTGGAAATGCATTTTAATTACATGTGGTGACTGTTTCAATTTTGTTTTTAAATATGAAATTTTACTTTTTATTTCCTGCATCATTAATTCTAATACTGATTAAGATGAAGACTTCTGTCTGTTGCTACTCCCTTGTAACAGTTCTGAGGGATAATATGCTCCACTAACACCATTAAGAGCACATGTAGCACAATTGTTTTTATAATGTAGACAGGCAAAACAAAACAAAGTTAATGTATTACAATTTCAATGTAGGATCTGTTGAGGACTACATCGTCAAATTTGGTGCACTTATGACTACAGTCCTTTTTCTAATTTTACTATCACGGGAGCCTGGCAGTGTTTGCACACCCATGATTCACTTTTATGGGATTCATTCCAAGTAGAAAATTAATCTATATACATGAAGGACTTGGATAATTGACTCTGCACTGATCTTGTCATCGTTTTGTAAGAACAGCTCCATAATGGAGGAGATACATGGTCTGGATTCACAATGGATGCTTTCTGGTTATGCAAATCAACTTTAGTCAGAATTTTCCAACCACCATGAGTAATTGCTGAAAAGCATGGGAGTTGACATAGCCAGGTGATACCCTGGTTAGGGAAGCTTGTTCTAAGGTGAGAACTCTGTTGGTTAAATAATACTCATACATATCTACATATATAAGACAGGGACAGTATTATTGATCTATATGTACCTGTGTGTACTGTATGTGATAAAGCCATGGCGGATGTTATTTAATAAAATGATAGAGTTGGAAAGGACCTTGGAGAACTTCTAATCCAACTCCTTGTGCAAGCAGGACCCTATATCATTTCAAACTGGCTGTCCAGTCTCTTTTTAAAAGTGTCCAGGGTTGGAGCACTCATAACTTCTGAAGGCAAGTTATTCCACTAGTTTATTGTTCTCACTGCCACGAGATTCCTTCTTAGTTCTAGGTTGCTTCTCTCCTTGGTTAGTTTCCATCCATTGCTTCTTGACTTGCCTTCAGCTGCTTTGGAGAATAGCTTGACCACCTCTTTTTTGTTGTAGCCCCTCAGATATTGGAAGACTGTTACCTGTCACCACTAGTTTTTCTTTTCACTACACTAGACACACACAATTCCTGCAACTGTTCTTAAAATATTTTAGCCTCCAGTTCCCTAATTATCTTTGTTGCTCTTCTCTGCACTCTTTCCAGAGTCTCAACTTCTTTTTTTTAGACATGAGATGGGAAACACCCAATCTTTGTGAATACTGATATATCAAATTGCACAATATTCTAAAGAAGTGGGCTTATAAATAGAACCAATAATGATGGAAAGTAATAAGCATAATAAAGTTATTGTAGTTGGTCCCAGTTACGTTCTTGCAATTTAATTCAGGCCTGTGGTATGCTGCTGCTATGAATCCACCATCAGTCTGGGATTAATTTATTTGTTTGATAACTATCATCAAATGATAATTTGATTCATTTTTAATCTGTGTTTCCTCCAGGACCTCGCTGAACATGCAGAGTTTCCCATGTTTATCTTCACAACAGCTTGTGAGGCAGATTAAACTAAGAGTATGGTTGAATTTGTGTACATTTAGCAGAGTGTAATGGTTGGGTGGGGATTTGTTCTTGGGTCTTCCCAGTCTTAGCTCATGATGCCAGATTGCCAGATGTAACAAAATACTTTGGCTCAGCTAAGAGTTTTCTCAACTAAAGCTGTATGAAATTAATGCAAAAGAAATATATATTTCTAATGGCAATTATGCAAGGTCTGGTTGTAGTGAGGATTGCTCCAAACATATCTTACAAACAAAAAGATACAGGGAAAGCCAACTATGTGAAATATTTATCTTCCATTAACTGTTCATTAGTTATGTCATTAATCACAGGAAGAAGGTTGTGGACAGATGTCAAAAAGCAAATCAACCATTCATTTGGTGGACAAATCACTCTGAAAACTCTTCCTAAATGTACATTTGCTTGTCTATTTAACATCTGGTTCTAATGGATTATCAATAATGGAACATCAAGTTCCAGTGGATTGATTCTGAGGACTTACTACTCTACCATATGTTCATGGGATTAAGATAACTGAGAACCAGAATCAGATGAGTAACTAACATTTAACACCACAATAAGAAAACATGTCTATGCCTAGGAACCATAAAAACACATTAAGTTATTTATTTATACAGCAGAATGTAGAAGGAGCTGAGTTCTGCTATTATATTTCCCAATCAATATGGTTTTGACACCAGCTATTCTCTACAGTGTAAGGAGTTATGAGACTGAAACTTTGGAAATGCAACAGGGAAAAAAAGATCTTCCAATTACTTTTCATATTCTCTTACATTTACATGCTTCAAGAAGGAAGGAAGGAGGAAGGAAAGAGAGGATAAAAAAAAGAAGATGGAAGGGAAAGGGAAAGGGAGAGTAGAGAGAGGAGAAGGAGAGGAGAGAAAAAGCTTTTTGACGCTTGATTAGGTATCTGCTATTAATATTTGATTCAAAGAAATAATAAAAATGAGCAAAATGCAAGACTTCCTTTGCATTACCTAGGAAGAAGCAATGAACTTCTCAACTACATTGGCATTCTTGGTTGAGTTCCATATCACTGCAGAGCAGAAGGAAATAAGCTGAATTTTATCTATATTTAGTTCTGGGTAGCTCGGACCTTCCAGAACTCTTTCAATCACTTTAAATGGTAAATTAAATTCTAAGCCTTAGCTTAGACTGAAAACATTTTAAAAAAAAACACACATTGGTCCTAGTTAACTTCTGAAAACTACCTTGAGGTTCCAAATTAAAGTTATTTTTGTTAACCTGCATGATGTCGCACGATATTTCGATTCCACTGTTGTGATTACTGCATTTTGTAGTTGGCTCTTTTATACTTTGTATTTGTTATTATTTTTAATAACAGCAATAACATCGTAGCTTCTGTTCAATTTATTTTTAGTGTTTCTCTTTGTGCAGTTTGGTACTTGGCCATTTGCCACCAAAATAAAAGATAAATGTTATAAAAGTGGTAAAATGTAACACAAATAACAGGGAACATCTTTAGGAGAGATTTTATAAAGACCAATTGTTTAATGTCTTTGAACAAGACTATCAGGAAAAATCTTGGTAGGTCAACCAATCATAGGTAAAGCTATTAATAACTGCCAATATACTGAGTATAGAGGCTGTTGCCCAGATACAGCTTTATATAAATTATATCATTGGTTCATATAGTTTCCAAATCTTTATATTGCTTGGCTACAACTCTTGATTTACAACATTTAGACAAATCTTTTCCAGATCTATCTACATAAGCTGAGAATCGAATCAATAACCTTTGCTACCCAACATGCCTTCCTTAAAATCCAACTAACTTTGTCCTCCAAGAAAGTTGTGGTTTTTCCTATAGTTCCCCACAATCTGTCAGCCAAGGAGAATGAATTTTTGTCCTAGTTTGATTCATTCTGGTGAGTTTTTATGAGATCTGCACCTTCGCAACCACTACCAAAGATGATAATCATTAAGTGTACAGAAACACTTCTTGCAAAATAAATTATATCTACTTTAGCATCTGTTCAGAAATTGAATGCAGCCTGATAATCAGAAAGGAACTTTACAGGTGCTGATTGGAAAATAGAGATGACACATATTATAGCTGGGTTGGAATGAAGAAAAAAAAAATCAGAGAGAGATAATCATGAAGAAGATTTGACACTGGATGTTTTTTTCAGTTTAGCCTTGACGAATGATTCAGTCGGATTTTTATCACTGAGAAAGACAGCATGCATGGAAAACGTAAGAATTTTAGGATCGTTTATGGCGGATTATACAAGGGATGGTTATTGGGCCATTAATCAAATCAGAGATGCTTGAAGAGGCCACAAAACAGTACTTTTCCTTTTCCCCCTTTGCTCCCTTTCTGTCTATAGTGTAAAAATGTTTTGTTTTCCTCCCTGTCTGTTGCAGTCATGATCTATGGGTCCTCTGATTGACAGGAGAGAGGTAAACTGAAAGAATATAGCTGTATTACTTTAAAAAAAGAAAAGAAGAAGAGCAAATACTCAAGATAAGAAATCAAAGTCTGTTTCCCCAGTAGGGGACACTCTGCTCCAGCAATTTCGTCGGAGAATCAGTAAAATAAATCAATGGCGATATGATTTTTGTTATTTGGCATTCTGTAGAGATACCGTGACGGACATTGCAATTATGTATGTGCTTGTTGTTTGTGGGCCTGTGTGTGTGTGTGAGGGGGTTGGAGGAGGGGTGCAGCTGTTTGGCAGTGTTTACACGTCTTCCGAAGCAGATCGCAGGGCTATGGATCACACGCTGAAGAGTTCTCAGTAAGACTGCATTACAATGCACAATTTTTATTTGTACACTGTTTAAGGATCTTTGAAGTGCTGCTCCCCTGCTTTTCCCAGCTACAAACAACACTCTGCACAATTCAGTTGACTGAATTAGAAAATACTGCGCGCGCACATACACACACACGATAGACATACGAAGAGATCTCTCCTACAAGATGTATTTGAGTGCGCTATGCAAAAACATTTGACTTTAATTTTGCTCTCCTGTCCCATTGTTATCATTTCTTTCAAGGAAGCTGTTTAATTTTGTTTGTGTCTAAATGAAAATGTGGTTTTTAGCCCGGAAAAATATGTGCTAGTAATCCTATTAATGTCTGCCTGCTTCCCTGGCCATAAATATTTCCTTTTTTAAACATAGCTTCTTGCTCTACTCTGAATAATGAACATGTTCTGCAAATCTTTTATATACAGAATGTTCTAATGAGAGCAAGGGTCGTGGCATGCCCCATGGCAGGTCAGGAGAAGAAATACGGGAAATATTGCTCTTATAATAATCTTTACCTCTCTCTTTCTTTCTCTTGCTCTAGAAAGGAGGTGGCGTTCTGTTGGCACAGCTTAGAATCAGCAAGTTGCAAATAAATCAAAGGAATTCATAGATATGAAATAAGCATTTGGGACTTTTTTTTTTGACTACCTGAATTAGATTCCAAGATCCTCTACAGACTTAATATTAATATTTGCTGGTCTTTTTTTGAATGCATGCACTCATGTAAGTATATTACTGGATAAGGTCATTTATAGCATTACATTATTCCCTTTGTTTAGCTTGGCAATCCAAATTAAAACACTCTAACAAACGTCCACTCGGTTTCTGCTTGAACATTTGCAGAAAATGTGGGTTATTGGTTCCATACCCAGGTGGTTTTTACTCATTTTTGCTCATTTGCTGCTTAAGCCTCTTTTCAGGTGCATTGTTTTTCTCTGCTTGGATGTCCTAGTTCCTGACACAATAAAGCACCATTTTTTTCCTAGAGCAGGATGCACAACTTTGATGCATGTTAGAGGCAGCTGAAGACAGTGAGCATTGAGTAGAGTGTTTTAGGCCACACTTCAAAATCTTAAGACCAAAGAAAGGGGTGAAAATGAAGAGTTCCTCAAACACAACTCAACTCTTGGTTGCTAAGATGAGCAGACATCCATGTTATTTCTTCATAACTATATAGATGTGATTTGTCACGAACTACTTCCGAAATACATTTTTGGCTTCTTAGTTTATCCACCACTGTGGAATTTCTCAGAGATCACTTATTAAAGGGTTAATGAGGGTAAATTAAGTTTTTAATTTTCCACTAAACCTGTCTTTTATGCTTTTGTTAATATTAATTAAATTAAAGATAATTAATAGCTCCTCGTGTATTTAACCATTTCCCCTTTTATTGCATTCGAAATTACAATTTGGCATGATCTTTTAGAGAGGGTTTGTGGATCAAAGTTTTAGAAGGTTAGAACAGCACTTGTGCATTTCCTTAGCTGAAGATCCAAATATCTGTGGGATTTTTAGTGTTCTCTGAGGTCGGTTGTTTTCTTGCAGATCTTTCATTACCCAACTGCACCAATAGCAATAGAAATTGCACTTAGACTTATATACCGCTTCACGGTGCTTTACAGCCATCTCTAAGCAGTTTACTGAGTAGGTCTCTTGCCCCCAACAATCTGGGTCCTCATTTTACTGACCTTGGAAGGATGGAAACCTAAGTCAACCTTGAGCCAGTGAGGATCAAACTCCTGACAGTGAGCAGAGTTAGCCTGCACTACGGCATTCTAACCATAGCCCCTCCTTGGCTCTAATAATGTTACCAAGCTCAAGAGTATTATTAAGGATCCCTCAGTTCAAACCTTCAGTTACAAATATTCTCCTTTATTAGTACCCAAATATCTAACAGGTAATTTCATGCAAATGGCACAATAATAACCATAGCAATAACATTTAGGCTTTCAAATAATATTCTTTAACACTTTACCACACTTTCTGGGCAGTTTTCAATGTAGAAGCATTATTTGCATTACTGTGGCTCTCTGGCTTCTCATTTTACTGACTTTGGAAGGCTGGAAGGCTGAGTCAACCTTGAGCTGGTCAGGATTGAACCGCTGGCAGTGAGCAGAGTCTGCCTGCCATACTGCACTTTGACCACTACGCCACCAGGGCTCTAAGCTAATAAGACTCTAGCTGCAATCTTGCCTAACCTATTTAATTAAACATGTGCTTGGATTGCAGCCATAATCTACCAATAACATGCCTGATGCTCATTGAGACCATGTTGCCCTTGAATTGGCCATCCAGTTTGACGCATGATGAAGCCCCACCAATTCATGCTCTTAAACACCTTCCATTTTCATGCTGCTGTTTCTAACTCTGACTTTAGTGATCTTCTGCCTCTTTCTTTCCCTCCACAAAGAGCTACAAGGTCCCAAGACAACGCCACTACTTTTTTTCATTGTCAAAAGCAACACTGCATACACATCGCTGGGAGACTTGATTGCATGAATCTCAGCACTTGTCAGATAAATTACACTTAGCATTTCTGACAACAAACCCATGGCATCTAAACATCCGTAGTAGAAAAACTAACCCCGAGGGTCATACACTACAGTAGTTCTGAGTTTGAATGGAGAAATGTGAAACTTGTTTGTCTTTCTTTCTTGGGGAAGGGCTGAAAATGAAAATTGCGGTGACCTTCTTCAGATTTAAAGGTTTTGCAGTTTTGAAGAGTTGGTAGATTTTTCTTTTCTTTGGTTGTTCTGTTCCTTTTAAGCTGAGGTCAGGTGCTTTGGAAATGTACAGACATTAACTAACGATGGGTGAGTCCGTGACTTCATTCTGCTGTCCACAATAGGTGTGGAAGACAGAAAACAACCCTGTAGCTACATCTGGCAAATCACTGGAAACAATTTCCAGAGGAGATTATTCTGCCAACGTTTGTAACCTTTGTGGTCCTACAAGATAGTTCTCAACTCCAAAGCCAAACAAGCAGCGTAGAAAAAAATGTATGCATCAAAAGGAAAATGGCACCCCCACCCCCCCCATGCTAGACAAAATAAGCACAAAAACGTTCGGAGAGCAAAATGTCAGTACCGTATACTTATGGTGGGTGACAAAAGTGCATGCAAATTTTTGCGTGCAGGAATAAAAAAAGCACGGGTGAATGCACAAATGACTGCAGTTAAGGTGGAAAAGTAAGGCACTCAGCAAAATAAAAATGGACATTTATCCTTCTCTACCAACTTCATCTCTGACTTGCTTATTAGATGGTCTTCTGGTAAGAGATTGTATCAAAGAAATGCCAGCTGTTTCATGTCTATAGCAGAACTGGGCCAAGGAAATTGGTGTGAAAGAGAACAAATCCCTAGCACCCAACATTTAATTATGATTTCTTTCTCCTGGCTTCAGTAATACCTGCTCATAGAATCCCTTGTTAAATGTTGAACACAGTGTGAAGTATTTGTACAAGGGGTGTTCTGTGTACCAATGGAATTTTTTTTGTGGGGAGTTTCCATGTATATAATTATTAGCAATAATTTGATTCCTCTAAAACATGATTTTGACTTCTCTCCCATTATCTTGTATAATAGGTAATTTGCAAAGGAGGATTAAACAGATGTG
The DNA here is from genome assembly GCF_900518735.1 of Pseudonaja textilis. The sequence goes on along the minus strand of NW_020769373.1, from coordinate 836,945 downwards.
CATAGGCGCGCACTCTGTCTCTCTCTCTCTCTCTCTCTCACACACACACACACACATAAATACAGGATATTAATTGAAGCTGTAGAGCACTGAGATTGTGTCAGGGTTGTTTTTCCCATTTCCCCATTTGCCTGTTTTAGAAGTTCCCTTTTGAAAGAGTTCGGTAGTGAATTACTTGACCCACATTTTTTCCTCAGGTGGAATATTGGTGAACAGGTTATCTTCATCTCCTTATTTATGCGTATTAAAGCCTTATCATTCATAAATCCCAACTAAATCTTGACTCAAGGGCAAACCGAGACAGTCAATTTAATGTGTTTTCCTCCAATGCAATATGGCAGCCCTCAGCATGGTGCCATATATTTACTCTGTTCTCAAAGATGGCCTCTACTTTGGTTTAGTAACGGAACTAGTTTGTGGTTCTTTCCTGTTAAGTTGCAGGGATGAGTGGGATCTCTGCAGTCAGAGTCAAGTGATTAGACAACACCATAACCCAAACTCTGCCCCTTTTATACTTGGCTCATGATGTCATGTACACCAAAGGGGTAAAACATGCCCTAGAACATTTTGATGGAAGCATCACATGGTGTGGACATCTCTGAATATAACTGTGAGATCCTTGGTGCTCTAGGAGCTTGGTTGTTTTCTTGCAGATGTTTCACTACCAAACTAGGTAACATCACCAGTGCTAGTAAAGGAGTAGGGTGGGCTTTCATTTGAAAGTGAGTGAACTGTAGGAAATGAGGGAGATTGCAGATTTCTGGAGATCAGCTGGTTCAGAAAAAGCCAGAAGATTCTTGCTCATCTCTTGTCCCCGTATTACACAATAAGTATAAAAGGATGATACAGGATTAATTTAAAAAATTAATATTTTTATTGTGCTTTTTTCTTTTTACAAAGGCAAGGAAGACTCGGAATATTATGCGGTTTAGGAAAATTGGTATGAATGGATGGACAATAGGAATAAGAATTGTAGAGCTTAGAAGAAGATATAGAAATGTATATGAATAATTAGAAATGTATGGAAATGTGTGTATGTAACAAAGGTGCCTCAGTACTGTTAAAGATGATTGAGATTTGTAAAAACGATGATACATTTTTTAAAACCTGTAAACCGCTCAGAATCACTTAGACCGTCAGATTGGTAGTGTATAAATTTGGTAAATAAATATGCCACTTCTGGAATTCCCTTTGATCTCAGGGGAAAAAAAATTCTCAAGCAAATTTTCTTTCTTCAAATTGAAAAAGAACCGGCGGAGAAAAATGCAGGCAGTTGAGAAACAGAAAAGTGTGGAAGGAAACTGGGGGTCTAAATATACTTGTTTCAAATACTTAATAGGCTGATTAGGAAAAGCTATACGAGCTGTTGCATAAGAAACACAATTTGAATTAGACTTATTTTTGTCACACCGTTTCCTTGGGATAAAACAACCCTTTCTTGAGTGTGGATAAGGCACCTGGGGATTAGGCACAATGCAAACTTTGCCTGCAATTTGAACTTCTGCCTACTTACCATAATTGCATTCTTTTCTTGCCAAGCCAAGTATTTTCTCTGTGCAGAAAAAAGCTTGAAATTAAATATGTATCTCTTCCTGAGACTTCTGGAAGGTCCCGGTTTATAAATTACATTATTATTTTTTTTAAAAAAAAAACCACTTTTTTGTCTTTGGAAGTTTAATGAATAATGTTAGGCTAATAGTTTTGGGGGAGTTCTTTATTATCAGAAGTCACCGAGAAGACTCTGTGTTTTCAGATAATTGTGGTTCAGAACAAAGAAGAATAACTTTATTTTAGTGCAAACTGATTTTATTCTGAATACTTCAGGATTCGTAGTAATTGTTCCTTTCAGGATAAAAGAAATTTTAAATTTGACAAGAGCAACATTTAAAAAGAAGCACAGAGCAAATTCATGTTAGGAACACTACCATGCACTCGCTGATTAAAGACACATAAGAAACTGTGGTTGAAATGTATAGTTTATAGCCAGCGGTGAGATTCAATTTTTTTTTATTACCGGTTCTGTGGGTGTGGCTTGGTGGGCATGGCAGAGGAAGGATACTGTAAAATCCCCATTCCCTCCCCACCCCACTAACCTGCTTTCCAGCTCCATTCTCCTGTGTAGGGCAACCAAAGAAGACCCAGCCAGTCAGCTGGGACTCGGAGCAGAGAATAGATGGTGGTATTTGCCAGTTCTCCAAACTACTCAAAATTTCCATTCCTGGGTCTCCAGAACTGGTATGAATCTGCTGAATACCATGTCTGTTTATAGCTTATCATATTGTTTTAATACAGGGGTGTCCAATCTTGGCAACTTTAAGACCCGGGGACACCCTGTCTTAGCAGTCTGTAGGAACCAGGCCATCATATTAAGCCATCATATGCTTAAGAATAACTTATAAAAAAACATAGCAACTGAATTTTGTTAACCCTGATTTAGATAAACCTGGATGATTGAGAATCTCGATAGACATTTAGCTATGCACTTTGGGATGAATGTCCTTCAAACGGTGTGGGAGTATGAACTGGTTTCCAGAAAAAATTGCAGACTACAGGAACCATTTGTGGTTCAGTATGAGATGCAGACAACACAGATCCATTTCCAACAGCCTACGCCTGTCTTCAGCAATGATGGTACACAGGGCAAAAAACTTCCTGCATCCAAGAAGTCTCCACATCTGTGATGGGATTCAAATTTTTTTACTACTGGTTCTGTGGGCGTGGCTTGGTGGATGTGGCAGGGGAAGTATACCGTAAAATCTCCAGTCAGAGGTGAGATCTGCCGGTTCTCCAAACTGCTCAAAATTTCCACTACTGGTTCTCCAGAACTGATCAGAGCCTGCTGAATACCACCTCTGCTCCCACTCAGCTGACCCCGAGAACACAGATAAACCTCCAAGTGGCCTTAACAATTCTCTAAAAGAGTGCAAATGACCAGCTGTCTGCAAGGAATATACATCCTTCCATTCCCCACCATCTAGTCAGAACTGAAGAAGCTTCTTGGATGAACATCTTCAAAGAAAATACCCCCCCCCCTCCAAAAGTCCAGTTGCCTCCTGAAAAAGCACCTTTGGGATAACCATGACTTGGATGACTGAAAATTTCCATACACATGCAAAAAGAATGCCTGTACAACTGTCCCTGAATGATAGCTTGCATATGTTCCCTTCCGTGCAGTGTAACAAATGTCTACTCCACCCTCAACTCGTCCCAGAGCTTTACACCAAAGTAAGACTTACTTCAGATGAATTCTGAACCTGTCCAAATGAGCAAGAATTTGATTACTGGGATGTTGTCTCATATTGGGACTAATCGATTGGAGAAAGTTATGTCTCGGCTGCCGCTAAGCTATGCATGTGGTCTACTTTTTGTCATAATTGCTCCAGTGACAGAGTAACAAGGAGCATATGGTCCTACTTACACAAACCCTCTGTCAACCAGATGGTCAGATCATCCGATAAAACTAATGACTATGCTGTTAAGCTGAGTTTTCATTAAAACGGTCGGTTACAAAGACTGACCTTAGTAAGAAATCTTATGTTTACACAGCCAATTGAGTTGTTGCTGAGGTCTATACAAACCTGATGTTCCTGCTCACCAAGAACATCTTAATCTCCTTTATCTTATTCACACAATTCTGCCCATGTACCACAAAAGTGAAGTGGACTTATTGGTAGGAATTATGTATATGTGTTTCCCACAAAAGGCAATAGCAATAACAATAGCCCTTAGACTTATATACCACTTCACAGTGCTTTACAGCCCTCTCTAAGTGGTTTACAGAGTCAGCCTCTTGCCCCGAACAATCTGGGTCCTCATTTTACCCACCTTGGAAGGATGGAAGGCTGAATCAACCTGGAGTCTGAGGAGAATTGAACTGCCAAAGTGCTGGCAGCTGGCAGTCAGCAGAAGTAGCCTGCAGTCCTGCATTCTAACCACTGCGCCACCACAGATCTTAAACCACTGTCTTCTCACTGCAAAGGAACCTGCGTTGATTTGGGGGAAGGCAACTATTCTGTTGCGAATGTTATAATTTGAATTCTTGAACTGAGCAAGATTTTAAATTGAAAGGGCCTTCCCCAACTTTATGATCCCCTGAATTTATGATCCTATGAATTTTTGCAAAATTCATAAAGCGAATGGGAAAGATTGGGGAGGTGCGGAAAAAAATGAAAGAGAAGACAAAATAAACATAACTTATTTGTGCATTCAAGTAGAGAGAGAGAGAGAGACGTTTTGCTGCTTAACTCAAAAAGCCTGGATCGAATCCGTGTGTATTTTATCGTTTGTGAGGCTGAATTAGAATTCCCAGCTATCTCTTGTTCCAACTGCTTTTCATGTTTAATAGCTACATTGTAGGCATGCAGTAAAAGTAAATAACTTTAAAGCACTCAGCTAATTCATTCAGATCTTTAAAATCCAGGAAAGTGGAAAATATTCTTCTCACTTCTAGTTTACTAAATTACAGAGAAGACATCAAAAACTCTCAGTATGGGGGCTGCCAGGGAGCACTTAGTATCATTTTAAAAGAACAAAATAAAGTATTCATCATCCCATAAAATCAAACAATTTAGGTCTTTTTATACCATTTAAATTCTTAGTTTTCATCGCCTTTGGATGTTCATGCTTATTTTATTTATTAGTTAAGGACGTAATTCATATGATTGGAGGTCTGTGACGAAGTTCATTTTTGGGAAATATTTGAAACCAGCCAAGTGAAGAAAGGAAGAACAAACCTAAAATTCCCCGAATGGTTTGCAAACATCTTTCCCAAGGGCTGTTTGGAATGATCTAAGGTTGAGCAGGAGAAGGCTTAATAGACCAACTAATCTGAGCTCCCATCCCATGCCAGGAATCCAGAGGTGGAAGATCTCCAATGAAGATTCCCTACATTCTGTTGGAAACTAGGAAACACAATTTACAACTTTCAGTTTAGTTTTAAAAGCTTTCTTGCAAAGGACCAATTTAGCCTCCTAGGAAGATCCTTTACAACGTGCTATTTGAGAGAGAGAGAGAGAGAGAGAGAGAGAGAGAGAGCAATGGAGAGGGAGAGAGAAAGAGAGGGAAAAAGGGAGGGAGGGAGGAAGAGGGAAAGAGAAGGAGAGGGAAAGAGAGAGAGGGAGGGGGAAGAGGGAAAGAGAGAGACCCACAAAGAGAGAGAAAGAGGAAGAGAGAAAAAAGAGGATGAAAAAGAAAGTGAGAAAAAGAGGGATATCGGAAGGAAAAGGAGAAACCAGAAATGTCCCCATCCATTTTTGGCTTTAATCCTTCACATTTTTTAAAGATCAGTTTTGCCTATCCATGCAGTCTCAAAGAAGTTACCCTTGAATTATAATCCAAAAATGTATTTATCAAATTTATATGCTGCCCATTTCTCTGTTGAAGTGATTCGAGGCAGAAATAACAGTTTGTGGTTTTTGCATGAAGTGGGAATTCAAACAATTGTATCTTACTCAACATGTCAATTATGAATTAGTATCCTCATCAGACTAAGTGGCATAGCAGTGTATTCCCCAAATAGGATTAAACAAAGTATACGTGAACCAATGTTGAATGTCTTTTTAATTTGCTCCTGCAGTCTATGTCCTGACACATTTTGACCACCGATCCTGCAGACAAATTTAATTTTATGTCACGGCCAAATCCATCCCGCTGACAAAACAAACCAACAAACAAACACACAACCCCCGTCCCCCAACCAGCTGAAGTTCAAGAGTCTCTTGAAGATGGAATGAATTGCATCAACTCCATAAAATGCACTTCCATCCAGCATGTATAGACATTCTGTCAACAAGATGAATGCATTCGCCAAGAGAAGTATCTGTGTGGATGAAATGCATCATAACACAATTACTTTGCCCGACGAAATGCTAACTTGCTTTAATCATTTTCTTCACGGTGTAATGTATGCTGATCTGGCGAGTCCAATGAACAAATTGTTTAATGGGTATAATGCAGGCCCTTCCCTCCACCCCCCCCAAAATCTCTTCTTCCCTTTCCTTTGGAGGATGTAGGGAATTTGATGGACAAACGATTTTTCAATTAAATTGTCTTTGTAGGGCAAAATGGTTGTTTTTGCCAACTCTTTCTGAGAGCAACGTGTGTGGGTGAGAACCTAAAAGGCCGTCAACTCCATTAACTTCAACCATCAGTTGAAGGAACTCTTCCCAGAAGTGTCTCTCTGTGTGTATGCATGCTTGCCAGGGCGATGTGTTTGAGTCGAACTTGTAACTGTTGTTCCTGTGCCAAGTGGGCTTTTCTGCTGCCCCATTGACCTAATAATCAAAATTAGAAGCTTACAATAAAATGACTGTCTGCACCATTTAACTTTTTGATCCTTAATTGATGCACTCTTATTGTTCATTAATAACTACTTATATCGGAGTCATTATTTTTCAGCTCTCTGAACCTCTGTTATCTTTATTCGAGTAATTACAAAGCTCAATAAAAGGCCACATAAATCATAAGTCAATAGATTTGCCTTTAATTGCCTGATAGTGATCAGACAATCCTGATAAACTACTTGGCCCCACCTGTTCGGAGCACCTTTTCAACTGACTATATTTGAGGAGGTGGAAACAAAACTGGATAAGTTCTTCTTATCTATGAAGAAGTCATTTACAACATACAGTGTATTAACTGCAACAGCCACTATGTGTAGGAGATGACCAGACTGAGCCTGAAGGAGGAGTCAAACTTGTCATTAGTTATGAGTCCCTTCACACTCACAAGAGATCTAAGTCCATCCCACCTTGAATTCCTTCTGTTCTTATCTCCTGCTAATTTCCCTTGGCTGCTAGTAGTTCAGATTCTTGTAGAGAGCTTAATCATACAATACATCTTTATACCCATGTCCAGATCTCCTGATTTTCCTGGTGCAGGACACTGTGTAAGACAAACAAGCAGAAGACCAGCAAAACACATCCATGAACACCAAATAGGAGGCAGAAGGCATGATGAAAACTCTTTAAATTCACAACATGTGGACAAGACTTAACCAACAACTGGGAAATTGTGACCATCTTAGACCAAGCCACGTCCACAAATGCTAGGGAACTTCTAGAAGCCTGGCACTCTGACAAATTATCTATCAATAGACACATAACTATAAACAATATCTAATACTGTGCAAAAGAGACAATCAACAAACCAAATAGGGAACAAAATGACAAAAATCTCTCCCCACCAGCGATCAACACATAAATGAGCATAGATTAACTCAGTGGTGGGATTCAAATTTTTTTACTACTGGTTCTGTGGGCGTGGCTTGGTGGGCATGGCAGCGGAAGGATACTGCAAAATCCCCATTCCCTCCCCATCCCACTAACCTGCTTTCCAGCTCTACTCTCCTGGGCAGGGCAACCAAAGAAGATCCAGCCAATCAGCTGGGACTCAATGGGAGGCAGAGAAGAGACGGGGGCAGGGCCTGTCAGAGGTGATATTTGCCGGTTCTCCAAACTACTCAAAATCTCCACTACTGGTTCTCCAGAACTGGTCAGAACCTGCTGAATACAACTTCTGAATTAACTCCAGGATTAACATTAGACCAACGATCATGAAGAAAACAATACCCCAATCAAAGAAATGTAAGACCAACCAACAGCACACAGTCCAAGCAAAGAATCTCTAAGGCCATCTCCACCAACCCTGACAGGACAAGCCACCAATATATAAAATGAGAGCAAACCCTCTTGCCCTCACTAGCACCGATGATGTTACCTACTTTGGGTAATGAAACGTCTGCAAGAAAACATCCAAGTTCAGAGAGCACCAGATTTTTCTCTTTAGTTAGAACAGTTAGCCTCACCATCTCTGCAAACTCCACCACTTTCCCCATCAATGGGAACTGACAAATCTTTTGCATATATAGGATTCTTGCCACTGTCAGCATGATATAATAATTAAGTTCCAATTTTTCTTTCCAATTCTTCACCCAACAGCCTTTTGTTTAAAAAGGAAAATCTTCCGGTTATTAGATTCTTCTTCTTCTTCTTCTTCTTCTTCTTCTTCTTCTTCTTCTTCTT
>NW_020769373.1:813130-828914 GCF_900518735.1 Pseudonaja textilis | reverse complement strand
TCTTCTTCTTCTTCTTCTTCTTCTTCTTCTTCTTCTTCTTCTTCTTCATGATGTTGATGTTGATGTTATTGCTGTTATTGCTGTTATTGCTATTTTTGTTATTTTTGTTATTGTTGTTGTTGTTATTGTTGTTGTTGTTGTTGTTATTATTATTATTATTATTATTATTTTAATAACCTTCGGACTTAAGACAAGAGTCTGAGCCCAATATTATTCTTTCTTTAGGCCAAATAAATATTTATTCCTGACATTAAAAAAAAAGGATTTGTATTTGCCTTATGTTGCTCCTGTGCAAACCTGGGAAGACACAACTGAACGATGGGAGCTAAATAATTCGGAATTGGAAGAAATCCTCTGGGAAACTACAGCAAGACTATAAACTATTTGTTGCATTCTGTTGCACAAAGGCAGCGCTGTGGGCCAAGTGCGATTTACGCGCAGGCACTTTGGGAGTGAATGGCTCTCCTATGGGTCTTCTCAGAGGTGGATGTAGGCTCCTTCCACTGCCAGCTATCAATCCTAGCACTCCATCCGAGTCCCAAATCAGAAATCGAACCCTTTTAGTGCATTGAAGAGCTGTGTGAAATTACCTACCGTAGACTCTTTGAGGGGACACCCCCCCCCACCCAAAGAAGAGAACCCTAATGGATTTTACACAGTCTGATACTGTAAACGCTTGCTTTATCCAGAGTGGAATTTTAAAAAGGCTTGATGGCGGCCAGCGTTAACTGAGGCAAAGCAAGAGGTGGATTGGTGAAGCGGAATTTGCAGTCCTTTGCAAATGTTAAGCAGACCTTGCAAAAGTGGGGGAACAATGGGAAGAAAAGAATGTCCAAGACAGCTTTCGGCTACACCGAAGCCTCCCCACTCCCCGTTCTTTAAAATAAATTTTTTTTAAAAAGCATCTACTTTTCCCAAGGATCCAACAGACAATCGAGTCTGCTCCTTTGCTCTTGCTAGCAGCTTGAAATGAAGAATTCGGGTAGAGGGAGGGACATCAGGATCGGTTGAGTTTTCTGTCGCTCGTCCTCTACGTGTGAGGATGTCATGAAAGGAAAACCAACTAAGAGACCGAATAGCTTTGAGATGGAGATATTGCTGGTGGGAGGCACCGTCTGAGGCTGAATGGGGATGACAGTTAGGGACAAACCATGTTATGGCAGCCTACTAAACGCCTCCTCGAAAGAAAGAGGAGAGAAGAATGAACATACAAAGTGCTCCGGTCTGGGAGACTGACTTTCTTCTTGAGTGTTGGTCTCTTGTCTGTTGAAACAGCCAACGTTTGCATTCAATTGGCCTTGCCCCCTGCCCTGTTCTACGTTGCCATTTTTTTCTTGCATAAATGCTCCGAATTTGCAATGGAGATGTGAGGGTTGCTTGTAAGCAGCTCTTTGTCTGAATGTGTGAATGCTTTAGAGACAAGCAGCTTCAGAGCCGCCACCAGCTGTAAGATTCCTCTTAGGACAGCATTAGTAAGTTTCATGGCTATTGCTCCACCCATTGTTCAGCACAGCCTCCCGGGTTTTTTTTAAAGGTGACAGCTCACTCACACCAGCTTCACACATGCGGGGCCCTCTTTCCGATTTGATGCCTTCCAGTGGTTTGGCTGACAAGGGTTCAGATTCTGGATGGCTGGGAATTTTACTTTGGGCCGTCTAGGCTGAAGAGAACAAACAGTACTTTATGAATTGGGGCTTTGCTTGGAGGCTTCGATCCCATGTAACACATAGAGCAAAAAAGAAAGATTTGAATAGGGATTCTATTTGTGTTTCTCTACGTTGCACATTTCTGTATTCTAGGGAGAATTAGAAGCCTTTGTAAAGCAGGGTTCCCTGTTCCATGAGAGGTGACCTACTCATTGAGATAAGATAAGATAATCTTTACTGTCATTTTTTACTGTGAGAAAGAACACATTAAAAATGAAATTCTGTTGTCTGCTCTCAAAAGGAAGTTTATATCTACCCATATACAGACATAACACACATATACACATGCTATACACACCACACACATTACATATTTCTCTCTCTCTCTCTCTCTCTCTCTCTCTCTCTCTCACACACACACACACACACATGCTCGATACCCATGCTTCACTACAAAACTATGTGGTCAGGCTTAGCTTTTTTTTTGGGGGGGGGGCGGAAATAAGGAAAAAAAATCTGCCTCTGCCTACCAGCATCTGTCAGTATTAATCTGGCTAGCATCCTGTCAGTTTGTGAGAGAGCTGAGGGATGTTTGGAAACTGAATCAGTATTTGCTGTGTGAGCAAGAAGGAGACAGCAAGGAGCCCGGGCGTGGCTTAGCTCAACTGTTCTGTACAAAAGCTGTTTGGTGCTGTGAAACTGAAACTAAAACTCCTCTCCTCTGCTTGTGTTTTGCATTTGGAGCAGATTTGTTTTCAGGTGGGGAGGGGGAGTAGAACTCCTTAGCATCAGAGCGTGTTAATCATAATATACGAAATATTAATGCTCTGGTGGTCATTTCGAAAAATCCTTTCTTATTGAGCACCTAGAAGCCAAGAGGAACATACGTTCCAAATTTCATATATAAAAAAATTATTAATTAAAAGGCAGTGGAGCAGCTGCAAGTTAATAAATCCAAGCCCTAAAGACAGCCCAAAGAAAAAAGAAAAATTATTGTGTGTCCTCAGTGCTACAACTTTACTTTCTGAATTGTTGGTTATATCCATATAATATTTAGAAACTAGAAATTATATACAGGGCCAGAATCATATTCCATGGCAGAGTGATATTGAAGTTTCTACACTCAATATGAGACAGGTTATGTCCATAAATATAATTAAGGAGTATGTTTCATTCTTATGAACTGTGGCATAAGCTACTAGTTTTGATAAAGGCCACCAAACCTCATGATTGTTTAAAAAAGGAATGTTGATGACTATGATGATTAAATAGTTGAAATCTCAAGGTATTTGGACCATTCCAGTTTAAAGAAGCAATCCTAAATATTATATGAATATAACCAACAATTCAGAAGCTTAAATTGTTAGCACTGAGGAGACACAATAATTTTCGTTTTCCTTTGGGCTTTCTTTGGGGCTTAGAGTTATTAAATTATAGCTGCTCCACTGCCTTTTAATTAATAATTTTGTTTCCACTTTTTAATTCTCAACTGGATGGGATTAAACAACGGATTAGCTCCAGTTCCTGATCATGAGCATAATGTACTTTAGGCAGGTGCACCGAGTTGGCAGACACTTATATCAAAACTGGAAATGCAGTTTTGGCACCAGTGTTCAGTTCTAATTTCTGTACTTTCCCTGGGAAGAAAGACCAACAAGATATTTCTGGCTTAGATATAAAAGAAAGGAATAAAGTCTTTGCTAACTGTTCCATTTCTTCCTCCTTTCCACTTGTTTCCCCCCACTTCCTCTGATGAATGAAGGAATTTAATAATATAAAAATCGGTGAAAACTGCATCTAACTAAATGCAAATCTAGGCATCTAAGACCAGTATTTTCGTTGTGTGGATGACCATGTAACAAAAGTCTTAGCTCCTATTTTGTGGTCGTGTGAACACCTTCTGCTCCATTGTGGGTTTCCTACTCATGATTGGGACTCAATCCTACCTCTACAAAGTGTTATGTCCAAAATCATATCTAAACAAGTTATTGTGCTTCATCGTCCCAGCAAGTTGCATCAAAACCAAACAATATAATATAGTTTAGTGTGCATTGCGTGAGTCAGAAAGCAAGCCAAGCCCCTCCATGAAATGATCTAATAAATTTCTTTATTGTTGATCACCGGCTTACAAAAATCTTGATAGATTGCCTTCTTCCTTTGGGAAAAGAGAAGATCTAGATTCTAGACCTAAAAGAGTATGTCTTCAAACATTTCCTCCCCCTCATGGCTTCTCATCTAGAATGTGTTTTAACTTCCCTCCACCCAACCAGGGCGTCCTCATTTTCAGCCAGAAGTTTCACCCCAACAATGCATGATTCTATTCTGATTTTTAAATCTATGTTTATGCTTGAGCATATGATGTGAATCCATCCAATGTAGGTTTATTTGGTAAATCAGAGTTAGGCAAATCACAGAGGTGTAAGGTATGAGTTGAACCTAGGGATAAAAACCAAGTCACCAAAAGTGGGCAGAGAAAAGCTAGGGATTAGCTTACGGATTGTCATGTAGACCTCTGAGTTAGGGCATTACAAGAACACTAAAATTGCATAGTAGGCCTCTTCGATGTGCCTATTTTAATTTCTCCACAAGAACATGATGCCTCATATGCTCAGAGAGTGGTTATTGGAGCCCAGTGGGAAAACCTCTGTTTTGAATAAACAGTAACAAATCTAATACCTTCATTGTCATTCTTCAAATATAAGACATATTTTACTGAAAAATTAACATCCACACAGAGATTCCCATAATATTATTCAGTGGGGTTAAATAACTATAGGCCCTCTTGGAGTTACAATCCAGACAATATTAATTCATCACTGGCAGCAACACATATGACTTGAATGAAAAATTAAATGTTGCTCTATCAGAGGTGGCAAACCAAATTCTTGTTGTTTCTAGTCTCTCATTGTTCAGGTGAAAATTATGAAAAGAATCATGACAGAAGGCTAATTTTATGTTTGGGTTTTTTAAAATACATTTCTCTGTGGATGCTAATTCTTTTAGAATGGTTGCTATAGAATCATCTCTTCTTTCTCTCTGTGCACACGTTTTGTTTTATTAATGAATTTTTAAAAAGGGTCAATAAAATAACTAAATGTCTTTCATGAATAGGGTTAATAAATCCAGGAGTAAATACGATTGTGGTGACAATTTCTCGACCAGTTAAGCTTATTAAAATGAAATGCAAATGTAATTTGTATTTCTTTTTTGGTTTCTCTCCCCCCCCCCCCCCATTTTCTATGTGGAGTTGCAAAAACAAACAAACACCAGAGGGCAGAAAAAGGATAAAGAAAATTCTAACTCTTTCCTGCCATCTAGTGGTTGGGCAGAGTTTTGATGCCCACTCCTAACTGCAAAAGAAAACAGGCACATGTGAATAATGGTGGAAAGCTGTTTTAGAAATTGAATAGGAGTGTTGTAAATGTAATGTTTTTTCAAATTGTTTTTTCAAAAGATTACTGTGCCAAAAAATAAGGAGGAATACAGAACTATGGGCAATATTAACTTATACTAGAGAAAAGATTCAACTATCTAGCAGAGTACTGGGCTAGTTCTTCTGCAAAAATAATTCCTAGTTTGCTATTCAGAGATCTGATCAGTTGTAGCATTGAAAAAGTTCTTCTGTGCGTATGCGATAGCCTCAAATTCATTGCCTTTTTTGTGATATGGCTGTTCTGGGGTTGTTGTTTTTCGATGCCTTCAAGTCAGTGTGGATTCCTTGTGACTATCTGAATAAATCCATGCATTTTGCTTGGCAAGTTTTCCTGAAGAAGTTTGCCATTGCCTTCTCCCTTGAGTTGAGAGAGAGAGAAGGCTTGGCTCAAAGTCTTTTATCTAGCTCTGGCCTTAAAGTAGGTTAGAACTCACGGTCTTTTCACATCTAGTCCGCTGCCTTAATCCCTAGATGAAACTGAATCTCTACAATGCATTATCAGATTGATTTCTCACTTCAAAGGATAGGCATAGAAGAGGATGGAGGAGGAGAGATCATAAACGGATTCAGTTCAGACCTCCTGTGCTTTTTGATATATTTCAAATCAGTGGTGGGATTAATTTTTTACTGTGGGAGTGTCTTGGTGGGAGTGGCGTGGCTTGGTGAGGGTGGCTTGGTAGGTGTGGCAGGGGAAGGATACTATAAAACCCTCCCCACTCCTGGGGAAGTTTACTGCAAAATCCCCATTCCCTCTCCACCCCAATGACCTGTGTTTTCCAGCTCCGTTCTCCTGTGCAGGGCAACCAAAGAAGACCCAGCCAATCAGCTGGGACTCGGGAGGCAGAGAATAGATGGGTTTGGCAGGGCCAGTCAGAAGTGGGATTGGCCGGTTTCTCTGAACTATTCGAAATTTCCGCTACCTGTTCTCCAGAACTGGTCAGAACCTGCTGAATGCCACCTCTGATTCAAATCCTTGGCTACTCCATTAAGGGAGATTATAAATTGTTTATTCATTGTTGACTGGGCCAAACGCTTACCATTCTCCTCAACTCAATCTTGCTGCGATCAGCTACCTTAATCAAATCAAGACATTCTTGATTACTTTCATGCAGAAAGTAACTCTAATTTGTAGCACGGTATGTGACCATGAAATGGCTTCGGCCTTGGTAAACTGATTGCGCCTAACTATAATGTGACCATTTTGAGTATTAAATCCTTCACTGATTAAGCGATTAGTCATCATTCTGTCTAGGGGGTCCTGGAACAACAATGCACATCTGAAAAACGAGATGGAAAAAGGAAAGAAGGAAAAAGAAAAAGAACAGAAAATTGCCTCCTGTTCATCAAAGCTAATTAGTTAGCATTCAACACCTTTTACGGTTTCCTTTCCGTTTGCTGCAACAGATGTGACTTGTCCTCGGATTTTAATGTCATGGAAGATTGACGGGAGAGACTCTGAGTTGGTGAGGGAACTAATAAAATGGGAAAAGTTGGCAGGTCTCAAGCCAATTGATGTTAAGGAAGGTCACTGAAAGGAACATAATGGAAATATGAAAGTATGAAAATGATCATCTGTTATAATTAGCCATTAGCCTACTTTTAATTATGGGGAGGGAATGCCTTTGGCTCAGCGGTTACAGCAGCTGAACTTGGAGAGCTGGCAGCCCGGGTGGTATTCAACAGGTTCTGACCAGTTCTGGAGAACCAGTAGCAGAAATTTTGAATAGTTCAGAGAACCGGCAAATCCCACCTCTGACTGGCCCTGCCCCCATCTATTCTCTGCCCCCCAAATCCCAGCTGATCGGCTGGGTCTTCTTTTGTTGCCCTGCACAGGAGAACGGAGCTGGAAAGCAGGTTAGTGGGGTGGGGAGGGAATGGGATTTTGCAGTAACCTTCCTTGGAGTGGGGTGGGAATGGAGATTTTATAGTATCTTTTCCCTGCCACATCCACCAAGCCACGCCAATCAATCCTGCCATGTCCACTTGGCCACGCCCACAGAACCGGTAGTAAAAATTTTTTGAATCCCACCACTGGTGAGTTCCTGTTCCTTGTCCCAGTTCCTGCCTACCTAGTGGTTTGAAAGCATGCAATTGCAAGTAGATGAATAGGTACCACTTTGGTGGGAAGGTAACAGCTTGCTGTGTGCCTTTGGCATATAGCCATGTTGCTCCTATGACCACAGAAATTGGTTTTGGACAACTCTGGCTCCCTTGGTCAAGAAATGGAGATGAGCACCATGCCCAAGAGTCAGACATGACTGACAGGGAAAATTTACCTTTACTTTTACTTATAGTTTTTTCTTCCTTTCCTGGTTCCCTTCCCTCATATTATCTCTCTAGCACAGGAGTAGCTGAATGAGCCTATTATTGCAGCAAAAGTAAAGATAATGCAAAAAAAGAAAATATGTTACTGGTACCTTAAAGCCTGAAGTTCTAACAGGTACCAGAAGGGAGGAAGTATGCCAACAGATACCACCATACATGCTGTCAAACTCTGTTTCTTACCTGATTTTATTATCTTTAGCTTCCTTGAATGAGAAAAGAAAATTAAACAGAAAGGAAGCACTCTGCAAACTGTTGATTCTGTTACTATATGGCCGATCTTAATAAAAGCAGTTTCACTCTTAACGTGGATTTAATTTCTTGGTTTGATTGACATCTTAAGGCTGACAGGGGTTGGTGGGATCTGAAATCCAAAAGATCTGAGAGATGGCCTATATCTTCTCAAGTCATTGTCTCGGGGGTCGGAGAACCATATTAATTTGGTAGGCTGGGATGCTTTTTATCTCCCGTTAAGGTGAATGTTTCGAAAGGTTAGACTCTACAGCTAGATCAAAATAGCAGCCCTTAGGTCAGGTTTTGGGTGGAAGAATAAAATGAATCAGTCTCCATCTAGCTGGCATGTCTGCTGTGGGCTGAGAGAATCCTCGTTGCCAAATGCCAATGTTTATAACATGCTGCTCACGTCAGAAGATGCCCAAGACGAAGGCAACACCGGACCCTTTGGCATCCAAAGATAAAGTCAGTGAGGGAGGGAGGAATATTGATTGAAATAAACTGCCGTGTGAGTTTTAAGCGTCCTTGTTCGATACTTATTATATGGCTCCGTCGTCTGCTGCAAAGGCTCCAAGGGTTGTCAAATTCAGTAAGGCAGTTAGAGAAATGTCAAAGCGTGATCTTTCCTTGATGAACACTTGTCTTTCTGATTCCCTCATTTAGAGTTTGACTAAAGGGAATAATAGCTGCAAATGGAAATGGTATTGAAATCTTCACCGTCTTGCTTCTTTAGTAAATGCACACTTAAAGGCATTAGTAGGTGCAGGTTTCTTGCTGCATTTCCAAAAGAGGCCTGCGATTGAATCGGTTATTTTTATTTTCAGAGATCACGTAAATCAGTGCACAATATGGTGCTTTGCAGGGTGACGTCAACAAAAGGAAGAGGACTCTGCCTTGAGGGATTTGTGCCCTACATTTCAAAGTTGGCAAAAGCCACAAAGAAAAGAAAGATGAAAGGAAGGATAGCAGGAGGAGAGCATTGATGGAAAGAGGGCACATGCGTTGCATTAGAAGACCCTAAGTTGAAAGCACCCGAGGAGAGGTCGTTATATATAAGCAATTTTGGGGGGTATGCTGGCAGATCATCTCTGCCTGATGTTCTAGAGAACCACTTCTTCCTCGGTGTCTAGATCAAAATTTGATCTTGACTAGATCTGTCTCTAGATCTAAGTTTAGAGCAAACTTTAAACCGCCAGAATGGAGCCACTTTCTTGGCTTTGTCATTGGCCAAACTAAGTCATTATCAGTACATGTTTCTGGTAGTAGATGACATACCAGCAGATGGGCCGGGCGATGTGTTTCTCCATATTCACATAGCGTGTTGTTATCCACTAAGAAACTCCATTTGAGCATTTTAAGAGCCACTTAGGCACCCCAACTCTCAACCTATTCAAGGGTCCACCAAGTAGTATAAAGGAGGTCAAATTTTTATCCACATCCTCCTTTAATGTTATTGTCAGGGTTCCGATGATTGCCCTAATTAAATCACGAGCCTTGAGCCAAGTTTCAAAGGAATTCAAAAGATTTATTAGGAGCAACATGTCTGGCACTAACCAGTGAAGAAGACAACTCTGAGACATGTAATTTACTATCACCTATGACCCTGTTTCCCCCCACCCCCCTGGGTGTGTTATTAATCAGATTCTCCAATGAAACACATTCACAGGTTGGGTGTCATCAGCCACACTCTCCAATTAAGGATTTTCACAGGCAGAAGATCCAGTAGCCTAGGCTACAATCTCCACAAGATAAGTGTGGAATGTGTTTCTGGCCTTCATCTGCCACACTGCTCCCTCAGGCCTCTTATGTCAATTCAGAAACAGGCACAGGAATGATTTACGAGTTGATGGTTATTCTTTTCTGGATGGTCTCGTTCCTCCATCTTTTAATTCAATTTTGTTCTTAGGTACCCTCAAGAATGTTTGTTCTTGCCATAAAGCTGTTCCTAGGCCTGAATCTCGATACTTTCCCAGTTGTTGTAGTATCGAGACAATCTCTCAACACTGTCAATCAGATAGATGGTGCTAAGCAAGATACAAGCTAGGCTGCAGCCATGCTAGTTCTCTGGGCACGCTTTTGAAGATGATCCTGTAAATCTTCCCCTGGGTTCAGAAGGCTGATGGGATAGTAGACTCAGGGATCAGGAGGGATTTCCTGGCTATATGAATTGTCAACCCTTGAAACATCTGTCATGTGAAGTGATGGCATTTTCTTCTCTTGAACTCTCCAAACAGAACTTCAATGTACAGAGACTCTCTAGTTCAAGCTTAGTCTGAGGGATGGAAAATACACTAATTGACTAAAAGGAATAATCTATTCATTTTAATCTTTACGGACCTTACTCATTTGTTTCTGAGCCAAGTTCAAAATGCTTCTTGGGTTTCAAATTTATAAATGGCTTGGGAGCAGAAATTGCCTCTTTCTCTCTTGAAGTCTACCCAGGGATCATAGATATAGTTCTGAATTTCTCTTTTGGTTGGGACCATCCATTACTTTAGACATATCAGGAATAAAACTGATCCCTTCTAAGCCCCATTTTCCATGGGCAAATTGAAATCACTTAACTGGATCTTTTTGGAAAATCAATTGTGCTATGCATTTTGCAGGTGCCCCTCCCCCCCAAAGGTTGGTCATTATACCTTCCCTTGGAACTTAAGAGAAGCCCACAAACAACAAAAAGTGTGAAACCTCATCCAGTTTGTAACAAATCTGAAAATCAGTGCAAGAACCCTGGTGTTCCACCAGTAAGAATTCTTCCAAAATTCTTCTCCCCATTACAAGAAATTTTAAAACAAAACTTCCTTTGTGTATTTCAATAAGAAGTAATAAGAAGAAGAAAAAAATGGAGGGTTTCTTGGCCCTATAATCATTTATTTCTGACCTTTGTTTAAGTTGCAAAGCTGTGTCTAAACTCACATAGTGCCATAGCTTTATAGCATAGTGAATAAATGTGGTTTATATGCGTAGTCCTGTGTACAAATTAAACAAGCTATCAGTTTGATAATTTATACAAACCCAGCCAATTATTAAAGGACTATAGTCAGGGGTGGGCTTTAAAATTTTTAGCAAGGGGTTCTCTGCCCGGTTGCTGTGTGGGCATAGCCATGGTGGGCGTGGCCTAGTCAGCCTCCTGCACCACGAGGGGAGGCGTTTTTGCCCTCCCTGAGCTCCGGAGGCTTTCCTCGAGCCTCTGGGAGGGCAAAAATGTCCTCCCTAGACTATGGAGGCTCTCTGGGAGCCAGAAACAGGCCCATTTCCAGCCTTCCTGTATTTCCAGGAGGCCTGTTTTTGGCCCTCCTTGAGCCCTACATGCGCCCTGCACTTACCTGCATCCAATTTGGGCGGTGTGGGGACTCCTGGGAGGGGACGGGCAGAGTGGGTGGGGCCAGACAGGAGTGGGATTTGGGGGTTTTCTGAACTGCACAGAATCTTAGTTAGGGGCTCGACCGAACCCCCAGCAGCCCAGCCCTGCTTTATAGCCGGGTGGCGATTTCAATCTAAGGATCCGGGGTTAGAAAATCACCAGGAATTTCTGTTAGGTGCAGATTAGACAGGTAAATAAGGAAAATAACTTCAGGGGAAGAAGGCAAGAGCAAAGCAATGTATCTCTCTCAAGGAAATGTTCTGGACGTCTCTTTGAAGCCGCGGGGCATGTTGACGAAGAGAAGTTGTCAAAATTGTGAGATGATGGTTGCACCACGGGGTGATCATCTCCAGCTTTCGATACAGATCTTCCCCTCGAAGACCCCAGCTCTGAAGTCACCAGGGTCCTGAACATTTTCCAAACTGAGACAGATGTTCCTTAAAAAAAAAAAATGGCTTGTTGCAAAGATACAAAGAGTTCAAGGCTAAAATCGGCTCTTCCTGGACCATTGCCCTTCCTTGCTCATCTTTTTATGCTTGTCATTAAGGCAGAGTCACTGCTGTTGAAATGTGATCATGTGTGTTTGTTTGTGTGTAGTGTGTGTGTTTGTGTGTGTGTGTCCAGCCAGTGCGTGTGTGGAGAGTTGGTTGACATTTAATTGTGACTCTCTGCAAGAGCAAAACTCGGTGACCTTCTCCTTTACATCAAATCCTTTGACATCTCTTGCCTTCTCCCGAAATCTGAAATGACCCTCTTGCCACGTCTTAGGAGTTAAAAATAATAATAAATCCATTCTCTTTTGTCATTGCTGCGCTTTGCCCTTCCCCTCACCCCCCGACGACATTATCTCTGAAACAAAAGTCTCCTTAAAAGCAAAATTGCAAAATATTCAAATGAGTTTTAAATTTGTCTTTGTTAATATGTATGACATACCAGGGCAGGTGATGAATTTCAACTTGTTATTCCCAAGAAAACATTCAAATAATTAATATCCCCACCGGTGTACATAAATACATATTCATAATGACAGAGTCCTATTGGTTTGATTTGACTGTTGTCTTCGGAACAGAACACTTATTATCCGCGGTTTTTTCTCCCCTCCCTTTATTATTATTACTGCTTAGTTTTGGGTGCCTTGCTTTTCGCTGCCTCTAGATTGTGATGTGTGGGAAGCAGACAGCTAGGTCGCTCGCAAGGTCAAATGATAAACATGTCTGGGCTAAAAATATTTCCTAAATGGCATCGAAATGCAAATTGGTTCTGAAGCAAAAATATACTAGTCACCTTCAGGCTGGGTTATTGCAAGATACATATCACATGGGGTTCCCATCTTGGAGAGAAGAATGAAAAGGGCAAAGTGAAGGCCAAGGGCAACCCTGACCCGCTTGGATCCTGGAGCATCCAAACTTCCACTTCTTTTTGACTTCAAAGGAGTTCCAGGGAGGTAAGTAACATCTCTCTTTTCTTTTCAGAAAGGAGAGGCTGCGTTTCCAGAAAATTAATGTTGATCCAGCCTGAGACGGCATTTGGAAGAGCAAAATTAATCTCTTTTCAAGGAACTTGCCTACTGTTTATAAGAGATGTCTCCATACTTTGAAGGTCATGGAAGGCTCTTGGGTAATGGGGGCTCCGTATTAGCTGCGAATTGGGACTTAAACTCTGTTACCGACTGGCACTATACCATCATGCCTTGCTACTTGGGATGAATAACTAAATGGAATCTGGGCTTCCTCCACGTCCTAAAACTGATGTGATGGTCAATGTTTTTGTTTTAAACCAGTATTCTCTATTGCACCTGAAGGCAAGCTTTCAGAAATATAGGGAAGATCTTCCCTTCCATATTTTGTTTCAGCATCATCTGCTGATTCTGTAGGGTCAGTCCATCATATAATCTCAGAAGGACCCATCCTTCTGAGATATGTGTCACTGAATCTAAATGTCACCTCTAGTTGATGAGGGCCTTTGTATGTTCTTCAATCAGGATTAGATCCAAGCTGGACTTGACTAGGGCCTCCTGCTTTCAGTTTCCCTATTGAGATTTTGAAGCACCGTTGCTCCAGGACACACAATGGCTGTGTTTTCCTAAAGTAGACATTTCTGCTGATGAAGACAGGCAGGTTATGGAAGGATAACCTGTCCTACCGTGCTGGAGACCATCTGGGAGGGCTTACTGAGGGTTCTTGTTCTGATCCAGCTTCCCAAACATGACAAACCCTCTGAAGCTAATTCAAAGCTGCCTCTCCGGTGTCTGGGAATTATCAGGCGGCCCTGGCTCTATCCCTGCATCCCATGCAGTGCATCCATCAGAGCCTTCCCCAGACTCCAGCACTGGCCCAAGTTCCTCCCCAACCTTCTCATCGTCCAAGTCTGCCGCCAGCTCCGCTGGTAGCTGGTGGGCCACAACATGGGCTCAATTGTGGTCATAAGTCAAGGACTACCTGTGCCATTTCAGAGAAATGGTTGTCCAATCTTTTCTTAAAAACCTTGAATGTTGGAGCATTCACAACATCTATAGGCAAGTTGTTCCACTGATTAATTGTTCTAACTGTCAGGAAATTTCTCCTTAGTTCCAGGTTGCTTCTCTCCTTGGTTAGTTTACACCCATCGCTTCTTGCCCTGCCTTTTCTACAAATATATATATATATATATTTTCCTCCTTTTCCTTCTTTTTTCCTCGTCAAACTAGAGGAAAGTTGATGCCTAAACAGCAATCTGAGAAAAATTGTGTGCAGAGGGAGAAAAAAAAAATTACAAAAAAATGTGAGTTATCTTCAGACAGGTGGAAAACTTCATTATGCACAGACGCTAACATTTGCATACATTTGTCGATGCCTACTGCTGAGTGCTTTGCAAGATTTCACTTTACCTTAAGGAACTCAGCAGAAGGAAATGAATGAGCCGGGAAGGAGATGCTATTAGTTTTACGCGCGGTAACGTATTTTTCTTGTCATGCCAACACTTACATTAATGTCTCTTCTTGACACTTTGTCTTATTAGCAGCTCCGTATCTCTTGCTAATTCCCCACTGAATTGGCAGATGATAGACAGGTGGGTACATTTCCCTGCCAGGATGGTTTGGTGGTCCCACCCTTGAATGTGTATAGCAATATCTGAATGCCAGCAACGCCTCCTGAGCGATGATGATTTGGTGAGTTGGGTACGGAACTTCTTGCGGCATGCTTGGTCCTTCAGAAAACCCCTTGCTCTTTCTACTGGATGAAAGACTTGTGAGATTTTGCCCGGGATGTGGTTCCAGATCTTATGAGTATTAGCTGGACTCTAGTGCTGTTGGTTGGTTTTAAAGTTGGTTTTAATGGAAGATAATATCTGTAGCTCAGGGTTGAACTGTGGGGTCTTTGTCTATGAAGTTTCTCAGTCATCCAGGTCATGGTTGTCCCAAAAGGCAAGTGGATTTTCTTGGTTTTTCTTGGAAGACATTTCGCTTCTCATCTAAGAAGCTTCTTCAGCTTTTGGGGTTTTTTTTTTTTTTGGTGCTGTCTTGGTTCTTTTCTTGTAGACATTTCACAATCCAACTAGGTAATGAGAGCAAAGCCAGCTCCCTCCAGCGTTGCTGATGTTACCTAGTTGGCTAATGAAATGTCTGCAAGAAAATCACCAAGCTCAGAGAGCATGAAGTTGTTTTTTTAATCAATTAGTACATGTTTATTTTGCCTTTTCTTCCAGTAGCTCAAGCTGGCACAGTAGGCTTAATTTTATCCTGCCAAAACAACCCTGTAAAATAAGCTGGCTTGAAAGAGATTGAAAGGGCCAAGTTAATCGATGAGCTACACAAATGAGATTGGATTCAAAGCAGCTCTCTTATGCATTACACCATTTTGGTTTTTTTCCATGAATCTCCCAATAGCTCCTCTCCTAGGTTGTCCTTGACTTAGGACCTTGGTGGAGTCCAAAATTTCCATTGCTAAGCAAGGTGGTTGTTAAATGAATTGTGCCCCCATTTATGACTGGGTTTTTTTTTATTTTGCCACAGTTAAGTGAACCATGTGCTTGAGTAGAGTATTGCATCCAGTTTTGGTCACCACACTGTAAAAAAGATGTTGAGACTCTAGAAAAAGTACAGAGAAGAGCAACCAGGATGATTAGGGGGATTGGAGACTAAAACATACGATGAACAATAGCAGGAACTGGGCTTGGCTAGTCTAGTGGAGAGAAGGACCAGGGGAGACAGGATAGTGGTCTTCCAATATTGGAGGGGCTGCCACAGAGAGAAGGAAGGGGTCAAGCTATTTTCCAAGGCACCTGAAGGCCAGACAAGGAATAATAATAGATGGAAACTGAACAAGGAGAGATTCAAACTAGATGTAAGGAGATCAATCAACCAATGGAACAGCTTGCATTCAGATTTTATGGGAGCTTCATCACTGGATGCTTTGAAGAAGAGCCTGGACTGCCATCTGTCAGAAATGGTGTTTAGTTTCCTGCTTGGGTGGGTGGGGGGTTGGACTAGATGACCTACAAGCAGAGGTGGGATTCAGCCAGTTCTGACAGGATTTGGAGAACCGGTAGCAGAAATTTTGAGTAGAACCAGTAAATACCACCTCTGACTGGCCCTGCCCCCATCTATTCTCTGCCTCTCAAGTCCCAGCTGATCGGCTGGGTCTTCTTTTGTTGCCCTGCACAGGAGAACAGAGCTGGAAAGCAGGTTAGTGGAGTGGGGAAGGAATGGGGATTTTGCAGTATCCTTCCCCTGCCACGCCCACCAAGCCATGCCCACCAAGCCATGCCACACCACACCCACCAAGACACACCATGCCCACCAAGCCA
>NW_020769373.1:801588-811747 GCF_900518735.1 Pseudonaja textilis | reverse complement strand
TCTATCTATCTATCTATCTATCTATCTATCTATCTATCTATCTATCTATCTATCTATCTATCTATCTATTGAACTATCTATGATCTATCTATCATCTATTGATCTCTACTGTACTATCTATCTATCTATCTATCTATCTATCTATCTATCTATCTATCTATCTATCTATCTATCATCTATCTATCATCTATCAATCTCTACTGTACTATCTATCTATTTCTATCTATCTCTATCTCTGTCTGTCTGTCTATCTCTCCCATCTATCAGCATCTATCTATCTTCCATCTATCCATCCATCTATTTATCATCTATCATCATCTATCTATTATTTATCCATCAAGTTATCCACCTATCTAATTAAAATGCAAAAAAATTCACGATGTTTCTTCACTTATCTAAAAAAAACAAAAAACATTTGAAACAAATGTGGACCAGGTACAAGATGAGAGCTGAGAAAACCCTACATTACGTTATCACTCCCTAGTTTATTTTGGGCAGCAGTCCTAGCTCTGCTTCCTTTTGATTGTATCGGAACAGGCACATTGCTATAAAAGCTTCCCTTCATATATAAAAGAATAATGCCTGAAGCTTATTGCTGGCCAAAATTTTGGCTTGATGTTTCCTTCTATTAAGGGACTTTGCTGTCGTGTGAATAAAGAGAAAATCTCCACAGGCTTTCCAAAGGACCGCTCCTGCTGTGTGTCAGTTGCATATGAAACCTTTTGTGATTTATATCCCACGTTTTGAAGCTGCCCATCAAAAGCAGGGTACTTTATGGAGGCCGTATCCCATCTAATCATTAAGAAGTTTTTTGACTGGCAGAAGTTTGTGGGATATGGATTACGTGTCGGATCTTTTCAGAGTAAAAATTGCTCATTGGCAGGTGGGTCATAACTAAAAGATGCCTTCTTCTCTTTTGAAGGACAATTCTTGGCATTTTTATTGGGAATGTAGAATTGATTTTGTCTTTGTTTGATTGACTCGCTGAAAGGAAAAAGGGAAAGGAGAACTGGGCCCCATAATATATTTTATTTATTTATTTAGTTTAGTTTAGTTTGTCAAGCAGGTATGAGAAAACAACTATAAGTATTAACATAAGCATAAACATATAAGTATGAACAGGTATAAGTATATACATAATAAATGAGTACGAATAAATGGGAAGAGTAGGACAGGGACGGTAGGCACGCTGGTGCGCTCATGCATGCCCCCTTACAGACCTCTTAGGAATGGAGTGAAGTCCACACTAGACAATTTAAGGTTAAAGTTTTGGGGGTTTGAGGATGTAACAACAGAGTCAGGTAGTGAGTTCTAGGAATTGACAACTCTGTTGCTGAAGTTGTATTTTCTGCAATCGAGTTTGGAGTGGTTTACCTTGAGTTTGTATCACTTGTTTGCCCCTGTATTATTGTGATTGAAGCTGAAGAAGTCATTGACAGGTAAAACATTATAAACAGACAATTTTGTGTACTATGCTTAGATCAGACTGTAGGCGCTATAATTCTAAGTTGTCTAGGTCAAAAATTTCAAGCCTGGTAGCATAAGGTATTCTATTGCAAGCTGAGAAGTGGAGTACTCTTCTCGTGAAACACCCCTGGATTTGTTCAATTGTATAAATGTCCATCGTACAGTGTGGAGTCCAGGTAGATGAGCTGTATTCAAGAATTGGTCTGGCGAAGATTTGTATGCCCTGGTTTGCAGTTCAGTGTTAAGCTCTCCAAAAGGAGAAGGTTTATTCTTCACTCTCATGTTGATAGGTAAAGAACATGCATAACGGAAAGAATTTTCTAGGAGCTTCCCTGTGCCAGAACTGCCATCCTTCTATACTTCTCTTAGATGCCAGTCTCCACATGTTCACACGAAGGGAAGTGGTCCTGGGAATGCAGCACCTATACATCTACCGAATGTGACAGGGACCATTACTAAAACATCTTCTTCAAATGTGACTGGACAATGGGGAGATAATAAGAGGGGTGGAAGGAGAAATTTAACCTAGGGATTTTTGTGCTCACACTTTATTTCTGGCTATGCATCACTGTAACCATTTGGCTCTTAGTAAAAGTTATCTTTTCATTACAAGTGGAGTAGAGAGCATTTCTTTTCTAAAGGACCAAATTTGGGCCAGGTCTGACAAATTTATTCCTCATCAAACGCATGCAAAAAGCAGAATAGGTTATGTTAAAAAAATATTAAATATCCATGGAAACTCTCAGTCTTCCAGGTTGTCCCAAAGGTCTTTTTTTTCCAAGAGGCAACTGAACTTTCTGTTTTTTTTAAAAGATGTTTCGCTTCTCATCCAAGAAGCTTCTTCAGCTCTGACAGCTTCTTCTGCTCTCCCAACAGTGAGGATAATTAACCAGTGAAACAGCAGGGGCTGGACTAGAAGACCTCCAAGGTCCCTTCCAGCTCATTCATTCATTCATTCATTCATTCATTCATTCATAGACCTCTTGTGGGCACAAGGGACTTGAGACTTATGACAAATGTGACTCCTCCTTCGGGCTCAGCCTATTCATTTCCTACAGAAGATGCCTACATTAAAATCAGGATTGTTTTAGCCTGCGTAACAAGAACTGCATTGATTTGGCAATTAGGTGATTATTCTCTCCATCTGCAAGGGCTTTCTGAGCTACAGTGGTGCAGTGGTTAGAGTGCAGTACTGCAGGCTATTTCTGCTGACTGCCAGCTGTTTGCAATTTGGCAGTTCAAATCTCACCAGGCTCAAGATTGACTCAGCCTTCCATCCTCCTGAGGTCGGTAAAATGAGAAGCCAGATTTTGGGGGGCAATATGTTGACTCTGTAAAAGCGCTTAGAGAGGGCTGTAAAGCACTGTAAAATGGTATATGTCGAAGTCAGAGATGGTATTCAGCAGGTTCTGACCAGTTCTGGAGGACCTGTAGCAGAAATT
The DNA here is from genome assembly GCF_900518735.1 of Pseudonaja textilis. The sequence continues at coordinate 808,838 of NW_020769373.1, read as the reverse complement.
TTGAGCAGTTCGGAGAACTGGCAAATATCACCTCTGACTGGCCCCGCCCCCATCTATTCTCCACCTCCCGAGTCTCAGCTGATTGGCTGGGTCTTCCTTGGTTTCCCTGCACAGGAGAACAGAGCTGGAAAGCAGGTTAGTGGGGTGGGGAGGGAATGGAGGTTTTGCAGTAACCTTCCTCTGCCACACCCACCAAGCCATGCCACTCCCACAAGCCACGCCCACAGAACCAGTAGCAAAAAAATTTTTGAATCCCACCGCTGGTCTAAGTGCTATTGCTATCCTCACCATAGGGCTGTGCCCAATCTTAGCCACAATATTGATTGGAAGGAGAGGACAATTACAACCACAACGAACAGCTATTTAGGCTGCACCAAAGAGCGACTGGAAAGGAAAAAAATATTGCAGAGCAGGAAAAGTAGGCTTGAGATGCACTCAGACTCGCTGTGTTGTTAAGCAGGCTGGCATTCGCTGGCGGAAGGGTAGATGTCAGCCATACTAAACTGATGTTAAGGAAGAAAGGGTGCTTTTTCTGACAGGTGTCTTTTCCACTGCAAGCCTGATTTCTTGATCCTATATTCTTGAGAGATTGGAATCCGAGTAGCGGCTTGACTGTCTCTGCTCAGCCCTGACGTTTCATTTTGTTTTGTTGCAAAGAAATGGGTAAATGTATCTCTTAGACCCATGTGTAATGCAGCTTGACTAAGAACTCAGTCTCAGGGTATCCAATAAGCCCTACCGCCAAATCAGTGGCTTTAATTCCTCGTATAGTTTTCCCAGAAGGGTTTTCCCCACAAATAAGGAATATGTAAGCCGTTGATGAAAAGAATATGCCCAAACAGAAGAAAATAACTCTGGCCTCATTCATAAATTTTGCAATTCGGAGGGCATTTTGCATTCCAGCTGCCAGCATTCCAGGAAACCTCCACTGCAACAAATAACTCCGAGACAAACATCTTCTGAAAAGTTCTTTTTATTTTGGATAGTAAACTGACACATCTGGGGAATCTTGAATCTGAAAGTTCCGGGCTTTCCTTGCAATAAGTAAAAATTACAAATCCACCCCCTGCACCCATCATCACAACACATGCTCCAATCACCATCCGTCCAACTTGAGACTTCCCCTCACTTATGTGCAAAATAACATGACCTTGACTTAGAAAAAGAATATTATCATGTCTAACTACATACACTCCAAGAAATCCCCCCTCCCACTTTCCCAGGCTCAAATTGTGGCAGCGTGGGAGCATCTGGTCTCAATATGGCTTTCAAAGCTGACCCCAGCTTTGTGATTGACATGCAGGTAGTCCTCGACTTATGACTACAATGGAGCACAATTTCCATTGCTAAGTAAGACTTTGGGAAGTGAGTTGTTACAGTTGTTAAGTGAATCACTGCAGTTAGTAACTGTTGTGGTTAGCTGGCAGCAGGACAGCTGAGGAGAGCGAGGACTCAGATGAGGGGCCAGGACCATTAGGGAGTGGACTGCTGCTTTCAGAGATTGTGGGGGCTGGCAGCAGCAGTGAGGATGCTCCCGAGGAGCCTGTGCCAAGTGCGCATGTGTGCAGGGCTGCATGTAGGAAAGAGCAGGTGCAACAGCACGGGCAACTCGGGAGTAAGGCTGCAAGGTAATGGCCTCTCCTTCAAGAAGATAAAAGGCAGCTGTGAAGCGGATGTTCTTTGCAGGAAGCAAAGACATTTTGAAACTCAGCCTCATGGATATTCCAGTATCTTAAGTTGGTATTTAAAGACACCTGTATTGTGAAATATTTCTTATCTGTTATTCTTGGCAGTCTTGCACAGTTTTGTGCTTATTAAAGTTAATTAGTTTGCAGCAGACTTTTAACCGGGGTTTCGTAAGAATCATTAAAAGGTTTTTGTCCCCTTTGGTTTGTGTTTGTTTTATTGGAAAAGGGTTTGGGTCAGAACAATAACACGGTTGTTAAGTGAATCTGGCTTCCCCGTTGACTTTGCTTGTCTGAAGGTCGTAAAAGTGGATCGTGTGACCCCGGGACATAGCATAAATATGAGTCAGTTGCCAAGTGTCTGAATTTTGATCACATGACCATGAGGATGCTGCCATGAGCATAAGTCTGAAAAAATGGTCATGCGTCACATTTTTTTCCAGTGCTGTTATAACTTCAAATGGTCCCTAAATGAACTATTGTACATCAAGGACTACCTGTGCCTAAGTTCACATCAAAGTTTTGGCTAGGCTTAGTGACTGAAGCATAGAGGTAGTCCTCCATTTATGACTGTCCATTTAAGTGACCATTTGGAGGTTATGACAGATGCTGGAAAAAGTGACTTGAAAAGGGTCCTCACACTTGCAACCATTTCTGTGTCCCCACGGTCAAGTGACTCTGATTTAGTTTATTCATAATTATTCAAAAGCAGCTTTGGTGGAAAAAATAAATGTAGCCAATGCCATTTCAAATCTTCTTCAATCAGCCATTCCAAACAACTGTAAAAAGATTGTGTTTCGATAACTGCATTGTCAGAACTATTTACAATTACTATGGTTCATCATACAGTCAGCCAGATGTTTAGACTGGATTTAGCATTTTATCCACCTATTGAGTCCTTTTCAAGGACCTCTGATAGCCCAACTATTTTCAAAGTCTGCACTACTATTACTATTAATCTTCTCATCACTCCTTATCACCCATCCCCTCCCACTTGTGACTATATGACTGCAACTTTGTCGCTTGTATCCTTACAATTCTTATTGGCTGTTTCCTAGTATGATTCAATGGCTTATTGTACCCTATGACTATTATTAAGTATTGTGCCTGATGATTCTTGACTCTTGACAAATGTATCTTTTCTTTTATGTACACTGAGAGCATTTGCACCAAGACAAATTCCTTATGTGTCCAATCACACTTGGCCAATAAAAAATTCTATTCTATTCTATGATAGGCAGATGTTGATACAGATTAATGGAGATGGAAAGGACCTTGTAGGTTATCTAGTCCATCCCCCACCCAAGCAGACCCTACACCACTTTTGACAGATGGCAGTCCAGTCTCTTCTTGAAAGCTTTCCAGTGATGGCGCTCCCACAACTTCTGAGGGCAACTTCTGTTCCATGGGTTGATTGCTCTCCCTGTCAGAAAGTTTCTCCTTATTTCCAGGTTGAATCTCTCCTTGATCAGTTTCCATCCATTATTTCTTGTCTGATGGTTGATGACACAGGATGTAAGCTGTTCCGAGTAAAGCTGCCTTTTGCAATTGATTGAAGGTGATTTTGTCAATGCCGATGATATTCCAGAGATGCTCCAATTATTATCAGTATAATTACTACTATTATTTAGTGGCTATATTGTTTTTTTTTTCCTCAGCCAGACAAACGACTGCTCTAAGCAATCCTTTTAAGAGACGGTGCTTAGAAACAGTTACCACATTTAAGTTGCCAAGAATTAAACACGTTTATTGGTCGAAATAGCTGAGTAAACTTGGGAACTTTATTAAGTGATTCCCTCAGGGTGACAAGAAATTGCTTTAAAACTGTTTAAAAACAGCCCATCCCACCATCCATCGCTGTATAAAGAAAGTAATGGAATATTGGAAGATACTTATTGCTGATGGCTGGTAGCTACAACTGTGATAGAGAAACATCAGCACAGATTGTTATGGATTTCCCAGCAAAATATTTATTCCCGTTGCAAATAAAAGAAAGAGATGTCATTGCATTTGGCCATATAAGAGAATGTGGCATTGTGGATTTTGCAACCATATCGATCATCTGTGAGTACCAGTTGTAAGCCATTTTTCCCCAATGCTGTTGTAACTTCTGATGGTTATACATTGACGACTACACATAGAATGGTGAGACGTTGTAATGTTATGGCTTGGATAACTGTCACATGCTGATTTCCACTTAAAATCCTCTTTGGGGGGAAAAAATCAATTCCCAGCCTCCTGAAAGAATATTGTTGTTGATACAGAAGAACTAGAATAGAAAACATCTTCAGCACGATACAGTTTCTGTGGAACTGCATGCATAATTTGGCATGAAGTATTCAGAGTATATGAACCACCCAAAACCTGGAATTTTGAAACTAATTTGGGAAATTAAAGTGGATTCAGTATGGACTTTCAAGTCACTTTGGGAAAAAAATACCGAATCTGTCTGGATCTTCAAACCAATTCAGGTTTCCACAATGAATTGTTGTATTATTTGAATCAATCCGGGGGTGGGCGGGGTGGGAAGAGAAATTTTGCATCGAATTAAGTTCTTGAATCTTTCCTAATTAGAACCTCAGAAACTGTCTGAGTTAAACTCAAAATCAGAGTTTCAAGTCAGACTCGGAATCAGATTGATTGAACTCTCTCCAAACCTATAGCTCCAACAATGTCAGTTTTTTTTAGAAAGTGGACATTTTCTTACATTTGGTGCTTCCATTTTTTGTGTGTTTTGTGTCCAATAGCAGATTGTCTTTTAAAACTGGGCTAACGTAAATGGTTAAAATTATTCTTCTTCAGGCCTGAGCTCTCCCATCAGTTCTGATAGTTAAGTATATGTGTGGGTTGGTTCCTTGTATTTGAGCAAAAGAAATGTCAAGTGCACCAACGTGCCTACCGTCCCTGTCCTATTGCTTCTTTTATTTTTCTTATATGTACCCATTTCATGTATTCATAACTATGTATATACTTATACCTATTATCTTGTAAGCGATTGACAAATCAAAATAAATAAATAAATAAAATAAACAACTTTCTCCTGAAATGTAGGAAAATTATTCTGAAAAAGACTATTATTTATTTGAAAGCATGTTACAATGCAGAATTAGCTGCTTTGGAAATGCGTGGTCCCATTGTTCTCTGACCCATATTATAACTATATTATTCCACCAAATAACATGCATTTTCAAAACAGGGTACAAGAAGAACAGTGTCTTGATCTTAAGAAAGTACAATCGAAATTTTAACTTGCAGACGGTTATAAAAAAGGATAGAAACTGGGGCTAGAGTAAAGTCAAAATGAAAATAAAAACCACGGTTCCACATTCTCAGTTTTTCATTTTCTTCACAGCTAACAACACCAGCTTTTGCATCCACACTGATTAATTTCTTGGAGACCAGACTGACATCAATTATGCACTTAATTTCATGAAAAAAAATATGATTTCTATAGCGCCTGGAAAGCCTTGATATAACTAAAAATAATAGAGGGGAAAAAAAAATCTAAAAATGGTAAATTGTTCTTGATGTGTGACATCCATTAACTTGTTTTGCAATTTGTGAGGGGCGAGTGAAAAGAGCAGGTCATAATTTGTAAAAAGATGAACAGAAAGTCCAGGGGATTAATTTATTAAAGGATTAGTTTCGATTTAGAGGCAACAGCTAAAGAGCAAAGAGAAAGAAAAAGTCTCATTAATAAAATCGCAAAACTTAAATGCCTGTTCTTGTGCCACCGTGAATATTCTCAAATTTCAAGCTCTCTCGCTCTCTCTGCCTCTGCCTCTGCCTCTGTTTGTCTGTCTGTCTCTCTCTCTCTCTGGGTGTGTCTCTTTCTCTCTGTCTCTCTCTTTCTCTCAGTCTCTCTCTTTTTCTGTGTCTCTGTGTTTCTCTGTCTCTGTCTGTCTGTCTGTCTGTCCGTCTGTCTCTCTCTCTCTCTCTCTCTCTCTCTCTGTGTGTGTGTCTCTATGTTTCTCTGTCTCTCTGTCTCTGTCTGTCTCTCGCTTTCTGTCTCTCTCTCTCTCTCTGTGTCTCTCTGTGTCTCTCTTTGTCTGTCTGTCTGTCTGTCTGTCTCTCTCTCTCTGTCTCTCTCTTTGTCTCTCTGCCTGTCTGTCTCTCTCTCTGTCTTTCTCTCTCTGTCTCTCACACTGTCTCTCACTCTGTATCTCTGTCTGTCTGTCTGTTTCTCTCTCTCTCTCCCCCCCTCTCTTTCTATATTCATATATCTCTGTCTGTCTGTCTGTCTGTCTGTCTGTCTGTCTATCTGTCTGTCTGTCTATCTATCTATCTATCATCTATCTACCTACCTACCTACCTACCTACCTACCTACCTACCTATGGTTTCCATTAATGGAGCAATATCACCATGATTCTGGTTCATGCAAGTCTGAGTTCCTTTCAAAATCCCCTTTCAAAACTTTCCGCATCGTTTGCACTGGACATTGTTTCTCCTTCCTGGAAGTCTTGTGGGGATGCTATCCAATCAGAGATATTATTATCACAAAGATGATATCATGCTGATTCATGGTCAATTAGACTTGATTACACAAGAATAGATAAAATCAATCACAAGCGAGACCACATCAGAGAGCAACGTAAATGGATATTAAAAAAAATACTGAAAAAAAAAATTGCTCGGAAAGAGCTTTTTCCTACCGTTGAATTAAGGTGCTAGCCATCCATTACTCAACCAATAGAAAGGTAGAACTACATGGATTTGGGGGTACACTGCTTAGATTCCCTGTTATTTTCATTCACCTAGTTTCCTCCAAGAGAACCGTTAATTCTTGTGTTCCCATTCACCTGATTTCTCTGCCTCCAACTTACAGTGTTTGTAGTCCTTTAAGATTGTCCTTGAAAGGGCTGAAAGTAAGGGGGAGGGGATATAAAAGAATAAGAGTTGGAAGGGACCTTGGAGATCTTCTAGTCCATCCCCTGATCAAGTAGGAGACCCTATACCATTTAAGACAAATGGTTGTCCAATCTCTTCTTAATCTCCACCCACAACTTCTGGAGGCAAGTTGTTCCACTGATTCATTGCTCTCATTGTTATGATTTTTTTCCTTACTTGGGGGATGTTTCTCTCCTTGATTAGTTTCCATCCATTGTTTCTTGCTTCTGGCACTTTTAGAAAATAGGTTTAGGTTTAGAAAAGTGGAACATAACTTTAGCACTAAGCTAAGTATCAAAGCTAATTTGAGGCTGGTTTAACATTAAGAGCCTATTTGATGTGTTAGAGAAGGTGGTGGTCTAGAAGTTAGGAATCAGTGTGAGCTCTAATTCTGCCCTAGCCATGAAAGCTGAAAGAGAAAAAGAGAGAGAAGAAAGAGGACAGGAAGAGAGAGAAGGAAGGGGAGGAGGAGGAGGAGGAGGAGGAGGAGGAGGAGGAGGAGGAGAAAGAAAGAAAGAAAGAAAGAAAGAAAGAAAGAAAGAAAGAAAGAAAAAGGAAGGAAGGAAGGAAGGAAGGAAGGAAGGAAGAAAGAAAGAAAGAAAGAAAGAAAGAAAGAAAGAAAGAAAGAAAGAAAGAAAGAAAGAAGAAGGAAGGAAGGAAGGAAGGAAGGAAGGAAG